>CAUYPK010170465.1:0-17958 GCA_963574355.1 Loris lydekkerianus
CTGGTTTTCAGTTCTCAAAGTTGCTCCTGAATAAAGTTCTGATTCCTACAGTTCTGAGTGAGTGGTTCCATCACAGATGACCAAAGGCTGGACCCCTCTGGCTATAATGTAGACCTTCCAATGGGTGGTACCGGCATAGCCTTGAAGGGAAACAGCAACAGGAAAGCATGTCAATGTCAGGGACTGCACACACCCACAGGCAAGAGCAAGGCTGGGGCTGCCAAAGTTGCCCTCAGGGTGCACTGGCAGAGTCAAAGACAATCCTGCTCTGAAGGTCTTTTAGCTCTTCCTAGCAGTGTTCTTAGTTATTACCAGTCCTCTCTGTAACCTGACATCCAATAGGAGTCACTTGGAACCAAAATACTTTGTCACCACTCCTTGCCAGGACAACTGTGAGTCACCCAGTTCAGCAGGTTTACAAGGCAAAGAGCTCCAGAGGAGGCTGGTGATGGGCCTTGGACTGATCTGAGCTTTTTCAGCAAGATGGAACAGGTTCTGAGGGAAAATAGGACCTACTATCCAATTTTCCTGAGGTTATCTATAATGTAGTTTCATTATAGAACATTCAGATTAACCTAAACCAGTATTTCCCAAATTGGGTTTTGCTAATGGTAGTGTCCTATAAAATATCCTTTAAGAGAACTGGTTCCATGGCCAAATAAGTTTGGAAAACATGAAATTCTTCTAAGGCAGCGGTTCTCAACCTGTGGGGTTGCGACCCCTTTGTAACAATGAAAATACATTGCAGATTAGGAAGGTTGAGAACCACTGTTCTAAGGCTTTTCAGAGCCTTTAGCACATTAGTCAGGGATTTCCCAAAGTTGACTGACTCAAGAGCCCTATTTGCCAAGGGCCTTACCAAGGGACTCCAGGTCCCATCTATCGGGCCATGAATAATCTGAAGAATTTAGTTAAGGAAACACTGATCTACATCATCTGACTGGACTATGAAGTTAAACTTAAAAACTTTAATCCCTCAATAATCTGATGCTGAACTTCACTGTGTCCATTGTTAACAATTCATTCTTGTATATTTAAAATTTTGTTAAGAGGGATTTTATGTGTTTTTATAAAAATAAAATAAACAAAATTCTCTTGAAAAATTTTCTAGAGTATAAATAACCCTTACCCATCTTTAAACTGAGAACACTGAAAAGAATTATTTTTACTTGGTGATTCAGGGTCACAGTGAGCAGTGACTGTCCTTTACAGGGACTGTGGATGTTATGCCTGATTCCCTAAGTCATTTTTCAGAATGCCTCCAACCAAAGATGTTCTGGTTACCTCTCACCTCTCCCCTCCACTTCCACAGGACAATGTATTCTGTCAAAAATCAAGACCCTTGCTTGTTATAGTGCTATACTTAAGGGTTCCTAAGGCCCTGGAGCTGCCATCTGTCCTACAACCACTGAATTCTTCTTCACTGTCAGGGTCTACTTTCCTGTCTTCGTTTTTGTTGTTGTTGTTGCTGTTGTTAATGAGGCCCAGGCAAGGTACAAACTTGCTGCCCCTGGTGTGCAGGGGGCCTTCCTGTCTTCATTTTTTTTTTTTTTTTTTTTTTTGAGACAGAGCCTCAAGCTGTCGCCTTGGGTAGAGTGCCCTGGCATCACAGCTCACAGCAACCTCCAACTCCTGGGCTCAGGCAATTCTCCTGCCTCTGCCTCCCAAGTAGCTGGGACTACAGGCACCTGCCATAGTGCCCAGCTATTTTTTGGTTGCAGCCGTCATTGTTGTTTGGTGGCCTAGGCTGGATTCGAACCTGCCAGCTCAGGTGTTATATGGCTGACACCGAGCCCCTGCCTTCATTTTTAAGCGTGGGAATTACAGTCATTGCTTCTACTTCTGCCACTGATTGAGGTGCCCACCGGCCTTCACATCACTCCCTATCCCCATCTTTTTTCCAAACTTGCCCTCCTCCTCTCTGCAGTCCTCCCTCTTTTCTCCATGTTCAAGTAGCTGGCCTTTCATAGCCACATCTAACCAAGGGCTCCTTTCCTCTGGTCGACAAACAGGCTTGTCACAGCACAGGAAGTACCATGCTCTGGATCATAGGCTATTCTAGACTATCTGCACCTGTGTTCAATGCTCAACACCTTCGTCACTGCCAGACATCTTTTTTTCCTTTTTCCCTAGTTCTATAATTGGCATTCTGGATGCCTGTGGGAGCTGGGAATCTGGAATTGTGAATAACCAAGGTGTTTCTCTAGTTGTCTGAACTGTTAGGTATTTGTAGAACATAAGACAGAAACTAGTTCATCATGATCAATCAATCGCACATCCCAAACCCAGACATGCCATCCAGATCTTTGCAATAGTCATCCCTGTCAGAGGGTTACTCCACTGCAGGAAAACAGGTTCAGAACAATTTCCATACAAGAATACTCTTTTTTTTGGCAGGAGTTTCCTAAGGATGGGGTCAGCTGTGCGCCGTTATTAGTTACTGCTTGATTTGCACATTATTATTTTTCATTTGTGAATTGAAATAAGTTATGTAACTTGGATTAAGCAAACTGCAGACTCAAACCCTCCAATAAGATGAGAAGTGTTTAGGGATTCACAGGTCTTCTGAATGGGTAGAAGTAAAAGAGATCAATTAGGAAACCAGTCTGGCCTCTGCCAGGGACTCCAGGTCTTACCTGGATTTTGTGAGGCAGGAAAAACAAGTTCAATGGTGACACTGTCTGACTTACTTGCTTCTGTCAAGAAAATTCTTCTGTCAAACTGACTGCTACTGACAGCAACCAGTTGATTCAAACTAGTTTCTTTAAAACAGATTTTTAGAATACATATAAGGCATAGGACAAGTCACAGTTGGGAAAACACTGAACCAGAGTTAAAAGTGAGTCATCAATATGAAGCTGTGACTTGGGCTGTGGGACCCACGTAGAAGGTAATATTTCCTTGGGTGACCGCTGCTTTCTACTATTTGCAAAATGGGCACAGAAAAGGTTTTCTCTACTCCTGAGTTATCCATCTCCTGGCTCGACTATGCTTTATGCTTTGCCTGACTAATGATGGGGCCTTAGGATGGTCTGTTCCTCTCCTCTATGGTTCTCAATTTCCTCACCTGGAAAACAGTGGATTGATCTAAACATTGTCCAGAATCCCTTATAACTTCAAGTTTCTATGACAAATGGACACATGTATTCTAAATGCTGTATGTACAAGACATTTCACTATGCTACCTTTTTTTATTAGTTCCATTTTTAAGCATAAACCAATGACCCTGTTAATAAAAGAATGCTTTTTTGGGGGGGAGGGGGGCTGGGGCTGGGTTTGTACCCGCCACTTCCAGCATATGGGGCCAGCACCCTACTCCTTTGAGCCACAGGCCCCACCCCAAAAGAATGCTATTTTTTATTCTATTTAAATAGAACTTCTATGAAGACAGCACTTGATTTTTTTTTTTTTTTTTTTTTTTTAGACATAGTCTCCACGCAGTAGAGTGGGGTGGCATCACAGCTCATAGCAACCTCAAACCTTGGGCTTAAGTGATTCTCTTGCCTCAGTCTCCCAAGTAGCTGGGACTACAGGTGCTGCCACAACACCCGGCTATTTTTTGTTACAGTTGTCGTTGTTTCAGCTGGCCCTGGGTGGGTTTGAAACCACCGCCTTTGGTGTTTGTGGCTGGTGCTGTAACCACTAAGCTATGGGCACTGAGCCAAGCACTTGATTCTTAAAAAGTATTTTTTTAATTAAAAACTAAGGGCAGCGCCTGTGGCTCAAAGGAGTAGGGCGCTGGCCCCATATGCCGGAGGTGGCTGGTTCAAGCCCAGCCCTGGCCAAAAACTGCAAAACAAACAAACAAACAAAAACACTAAAAAGATCCCAAGGCTGACCCTGCCCTCTTGGGGCCTCACATACCAATATCCCCTGGTTCTACTGGCATGGACACAGACTGACAGTGTCTTCGGCAATGGAAAGGAGGGATGAACTGCAACATGGCCTCACCGCTGCCAATGATAAATAGGTCACGCATCTTATGCATCTGGAGGAAAGAAGAAGAGGGAGGAAAAAAGGAAAAAAAAAAAAACAGAATAAAACCTAGGGGTTTAGTACACAAAAATGCTTATCCATATAGCTAAGGTCCTAGTCTAAACAAAGAAGAAAACAGAACCAATAACAAACATTTGTTCAAAAGATAAAATCAAACTAGTTTCTCCTAAGAATGGCATCTCTTGGTACTGAAAGCAGGGTAAAATCTCTTTTACAGGTTCTTCTAGAGGCACTATGTGATTTAGTGGGCGACATCCTCAATAACAGGTCAGGTGTGGTGGTTCACACCTGTAATCCTAGCATTTTGGGAGGCCACAGAAGGAGGATTACCTGAAGCCAGTTTGAGACCAGCGTGAGCAACACAGTGAGACCCCCATTTTCTACAAAAAAGGAAAAATTAACTGGATGTGGTGGTGCATGCTGTAGTCTCAGCTACTTGAAAGTCTGAGGTAGGAGGATTGCTTGAGCCTAGGAGTTCAGTTACAGTGAACTAGGCCACTGTGCTCTAGTCCAGGTGACAGAGCAAGACTTGGTAAATAAATAAATAAGTAAATACCTAAATAAATAAATATCCCAGACAAGGTCCTTGGTAAGTAAGTAAGTAAGTAAGTAAATAAATAAATAAATAAATAGATGTCCTAGAGAAGAACCCATGAGCTTTCTATTTGCAACTATTTCTAGCCACAGATTCAAAGTAAGCCAAAGGAAAAAACCTAACTGTAACTTTAACAAAAGTAGTTCTAGCAGGCAGTGCCTGTGGTTTAAAGGAATAGGACGCCAGCCCCACATACCGGAGGTGGCGGGTTCAAACCCAGCCCCGGCTAAAAGATGCAAAAAAAAAAAAAAAAAAAAAAGTAGTTCTAGCAGAAGCTAACACATGATGGTCTACATATATAATCTTTTAAGGCTCTGGTTTGATCTAGACTTTTTAGATAGATGATCTACCTACCTTTTGGACACTTACACATAGAATATTATTTCTCACCACTAGGGTTCTGGTAAGACTTGCACAGCAGCAAGTTTAAGTTTATACTGTCTGGCAAGCCCCACATGAGCAGATATGCCATGCTACTGATTTCAAACTAATGACAGGCCAGGTGCAGTGGCTCACGCCTGTAATCCTAGCATTTTGGGAAGCCAGGGTAGGAGGACTGTTTGAAGCCAGAAGTTTGAGGCCACCCTGAGCAAGAGCGAGACCCCATTTTTACCAAAAATAAAAAAATTAGCTGGGCATGGTGGTGCATGCCTGCAGTCCCAGGTACTCAGGAAGTTGAGGCAGGAGGACTATTTGAGCCCAGGAGTTTGAGGTTGCTGTGAGCTATGACACCATTGCACTCTAGCCTGGGTGACAGAGCAAGACTCTGTCTAAAACACACACACACACAACTGATGACGCTAGGATTGGCCCCAATTTTGAAGACTAAGGAGATAAGTAGCATGTATACCTGCGCAGGTAACCACTGCACCCCTGAAGGCATACTCCTGTCAGCAACGAGCATTAAGTGCAACCTTCTATATGCCATGCAAGAGGCTGTGAATACTGGGGAGGAGGTTGGGACAAAGCAGGAATAGGATAAAAGGAGGTAGATCTTGCTTGGGCTTTTCTCCCTACTTACACAGTGAGAGAAAACTCCTGGGGCCTCCCTTTGTCAGCCCCTTTCTAGCTCCTGCGCTTGAACACTTTATATGCTCACGTAAAGCAGGGGTAGGAGGGTGCCACGTGTCTGATTCCCAGGGCTACACCCTAGTTTTCTCTTCACTACTCAAGGCCTCCAGAGTCTTGGGTTTTCTCTCATCTCTCTCCTGCTGTCATGGCCCTGGCCATGATTCTGTTTCCATTGCAACATCACAGCCATTTCGCCAGCTCCTATGGTGATAAGGAGAGGCCTGGTGTCTGGACTGGTACTAATAACTGGCAGAAGCCCTAACATCTATATAGTCTTGAAAAAAATCCTAGAGGGCCAAAAACAAGTGGATGTATTCCCCTTTAACACAGGCTCAAGATGGGGTGGTATCATGTTCCTCCATACCTAAGATGGAAAGAAAAAGACAGCAGGATGCCGTGGGCCAGCCCTAGCAGTACTGTGCAATGGGTGATGTGGGCCTTGGGAGTGCCCTGCCTCTCTCCTCAGTACAACCAGGTCCACACTTCTCATCTTCCAACCTAAGGCTGCCTTTGGATTTTGGTCCCACAGACACATGACTTGCTCAGAGCTGTGGACAACATGGTGGGGTAACAAGGCAGGGTAGAAAGAAGAGCTTGGGCCAAAGTGGGGAAACACATGCTCGAAGAATTTATTCCTTTTGGCTAGGCTCCCTGGTATTAATCAGACTGGTGAAATTAACCTCAGTATTCAAGTGAGAAAACCGAGAAAAAGATAAAGGCCCTCACCCAGAGTTATATCATAATTATGAAGATGAAATCATTAGAAGGCCCTGAATTCTAGCTGGGGACAGCAGGATAAACGTCTTTAAAATCTGGGGCATGGATCCAGTATCTCCACCCGAGTGCTGGCAGACAGAGGTTCTCACTTCTAGACAAAATGATTGTTTTTATATGCTTTCAAATTCCTTTAACACAATTCAGCAAATTTGAAGCCAAATAATAGCATCATGAGATTGAAGCCACAATCCAGAGGTGGGGGGGGGGGGGGTCATGGTTTGGGAAATTTATATTTTCTACAAAGGAAAGTATAGTACATTCCTTTAATTCTTCCAAATCAACTCAAATTCAAAAACTTTCCTGAGAAGTGAGACTCAACAAAGGAGCAATTCAGAGAACAGTAAAGAGACACAAATCTTTAACAGCTCTCTCAGTTCACTGGCCCCCAGAGAAGGAAATCTGGCCTCTGAACACAAGGCCCTGGACTGAGGTGGGAAATCAGGGGGGTGAGAGGGGCCTTTCCACCCTCACTGGGCTGCCTAACAAATGCCCCGCCGACTCCCAAGCATTCTTTATTTGAAGTCTCTTATTTCTGAGGAAAGCCAACCTGGAGGTAGGGGTGGGGGTGGGAGGAGTCCTCCTACCAACTTGCTCTATGTCCTTGGGTAAACCACTTACTCTCTCTGGGGCTCAGTTTCTGTACCTACAAAATGAAAGGCTGGGCGATTTATTTACACGCTATTCACTTATATGTTATCTACTTTCCACTCTGGGGTAGAAAAGTTAGACTAACTTGCACACTCAAGTCTGTTCAAATTTTAGAATTCTACTTCCTTTAAAGTAAAACAGAGTGCCCTCAGGTATTAAGGGTGGAGACAGATTTGCTGACTAGACTTTCTGGAAACATGCCTTCATGATAGAGTGGGTCCAGCAGCAGGAGGGAGAAGTTGAGATTACATGAGTGTTCCCTAAATTGATACGCAGAGAAAGCCTTGATTATGACATCAGTCCAGGTCCCAAATGAGGAAAAGTCTAGATTCAAGTCCTCTCAAAATTTCCTACCTTACTCCCCACAACAGGTTCTGGGTGAAGAAGGAAACACTTTTTTAAAGAAGCATCTTTTGGAAACTGCAGATCAGTGAAAACAGGAAAAAGCTCACGTAAGATTTGTGATCTATTCAGAGGTCTTCTCCTGTAAAAGTTTGAAACAAAAAAAGTCATTAAACTGAGCAAGCCAGCCTACCTTCATGACTAACAGAAAGCTCAGCAGGGTGGGGAAACTATGGGTGGTGGGTAAAGAGGGAAAAGTATCAGGAGAGTATCTTTAATATTAAGTCTTTGAAGAATACTTGTGCCAAGTCAATGAATTATCACAAGCATAAACTCTACAGCCACAATTTTTACACGTGGGTGGAGTGTTTATAAAGTGCAGCTAAAACAACATATAGAGGAAGGAAGGAAATAATCTATCATTTTATCTTGGGAAAGAGAGACTGAAGTAACAGCAGGCCATGCGGGGGGAAGGGAAGGAAAGAGAAGGAAGAGGAGGGAACAAAAATCAAGACCCTTCTGAGGCAGAATGGCACGCCTCAGATAAACGCACATTCAAGAAAGGCGGAAGCCCTGGGAAATTATCTAACAAAAAGCTGGAGAAAGCCATTTTAATTCTCTTTTGGAACAGTTCTAAGATGGAAATTGCCTTTCAGTTTGTTGCTAGAGAGCAATTTTAACTCCAAAGAATAGATCAGTCTTTTGCAGGACACAGGAACAGGAAGACAAATCTGAGTTTCAATCCTGGCTGGGTGATGTTGGGGGAAGTTACTTAACCTCTCTGGTTCCTTTCAGATCCGAAAAATAGCAATAATCATTCCTTCTTCCCAGAGTCATTATGAGTGCCACCAATGAGCAACAGACACTAAACACCAAGGCACACTGCCTGCCAAACAGGCGCCCAAGAAATGCAGATCTCCTATTCTTTGCACCCTTTCCAACCTTGACATTTAGGTTGTATTCTACACAAAGTACTAAACACATACTTAGAAATAAAGTATGATTCTATTAGGCAATCCTGGTGTCCCTCCTTGTGACACACCTTTCCCATTCATTCCCTTTACATTTCATCACTGATTATCAGCGAGCTCCTGTCATTTGACTTGAAGAGTGTATTGTAAAGTGCTTACCACATGCCGGGCACATGGCAGCTATCACTGTTGTGTCAGTGTTACTGGTCTTCACCTTTCCCACATACAAAGTGCCCCTTTTCAAACTCACCATGGATAAGTAAATGGGAACCACCTTTCAGGAAAGCAACGCCACCACTTGGTGAAAAATCCTTCTGTGAAGCCTTCTGTGGCCTCAGGGTATTGGCATAGAAAGCGCTGAATCTCCTCAGACAACAGGGGCTGTCCCGTCTTGAAACAAAGCAAAACAAAATTCAAAGTTACATGTCAGAAATTTCACAGTGCTTGATCTGTTTGTTCAATGAGTAATCAATCAGTGGGAGAATCAGGCTTCTGGCTTACCTTGATCACCAGAGGATGGAGTCTCTCAAATTTCTTTGGGGCATCTTCCAGGAGCAGCACCTTCAGGGGCAGTTTCTGGGCACAGCCGGTGCAGTTGGCTGGCATGGGCTCCAGCTCATTCTGCTTGCTATTGTTTGTCCACCAGGGGTCAAAGTCTGAGAGGAAGGGACATGGAGAAAGCAGACACAGGAAGAGCACAGCTAAATCCAGCAGCTTTGCCAATGAAAGCAGAAAGATAGATAATATTTATTTTTTATTTATTTTTTTGAGACAGAATCTCTCTGTTGCCCTTGGCAGATGCCATGCATCATAGCTCACAGCAACTTCCAACTGCTGGGCTCAAGAGATCCTCTTGCCTCAGTTTTTTAGTTTTAGTAGAGATGGGGTCTCACTTTTGCTCAGGCTGGTTTCAAGCTCGTAAGCTCAGGCAATCCACCTGCCTCAGCCTCCCAGGGTGCTAGGATTACAGGTGTGAGCCACCGCCCCCAACTGTGATAATTTTTCAAAGTTAACCATGACAAACACTGGAGACTTTAGAAAAGGTACATATGAAATGAGCAGCCACTAAGGAGGTAGCAGAGGGCCCCGCGAGCCAGGGTGAGAAAGAGAGGCAATTTTCAGTATATACTTTTTGATACTTGGTGCAAAACACCTTAATTTGTGTATGTGTATTTCCCAAATCAAATCAATAAATAAAGCATAACAGTTTGAAAACATTCAGCAACTTCTGGCTGAAGATATAGTTCTTCCAGCATCTTCAACCCCCTGAGGCACACATCTGAAGTGTCTACAGACAGGGTGACCCCGCCAACACAAACATGCCCTAACATGTCTTCTCACACTCACACCCTGCTATGTATCTAGACTCTAGTTCACCAGCACATGTCAGTGCCAGGATGACTGTGGGAAGGAGTAGGAAAAGGGCACCAAAATGGAGAGGGGAGACAGCACTTTTTCAGGGACCATCTCCGGAGGAACGTGTATCGCCCCAGCCCACGGACAGCCCTCTATCACAGCTCAGAAATGGGTGGGCGTGCTTTCTACTCCACAGATTGGACCACAGTTTGGTCAAAAATGGAAGAACTCTCGTTCAGACCCTCACTGGCTCCCTGACACTTTCCCCAGGTTGGCTCCTTCTCCGACAGGGTTTTCCTTCTACACAGCCTTTCCCAGCTTCTTTCCGTTCCTTCCCTCTGACACCGTACTGTTCATAATGTTATTTCATTATTTTTTGTTTACTTTCTTTTCCATTCTGGGTTTCATCTGTGTTCTCTAAAAGATGTGTTTGTTTTAAACTCCATTTTGAATCCAAAATGTTTCTGAGGATGGTTCTGATTAAAACCTGATGGAAACCAAATCAGGAGAGAGCCTAGAACAAAAGACAACAGTCAACTAAAATGCGGCTGAAATGAAATCAATTCTTTAAATGAATACAGTTGGGAAACTGATTCTTAGCCACAAAACATTTTCTGTAGTTGGCAGCAAGCACCTTATCCTTGTTTTCTCTGGGGCAGTAGCAAGGAAAAACAGCATTTGTTCCTGGCCAGTCTCCTGAGCATTCTCCCTGTCCTGCAGTCAGTACCTGTGTTTATTGGGGCAGCTGCCACTTACTTGTCTCAGCCCCTCTCAGCTTGAGGATTACCAGCTAGAGGACACTGCTGCACCCCCCTCTCTTTCCACAGCACTCACCATGAACCTCTAGGGGCAGCCGAAGACCCGATGGTGCCACTGGAACCAGTGTGGACACTAGGTAGGGGCTGCAAAATTGTACATTTTTTTTTCTCCAATATTTTCAAATGTTCCTTATTAGGAGTCAAAAATAATGAATTCTTGCCAATATACAAGAACTATGGTAATGAACACACAATGAGGCATCAATAATCGTAACATTTTGTTACAATTATACAACATTTCAGTTTCCAAAGTACTTGGGGTGGAAGGGGAAGGAGGAAGGCGGCTAATGCACCAAGTGCCAGGTCTTACATTAGACACTTCCACGTGTTCTATCATTTAATTTTCACCATGTGATTTCTGAGGAGGCACCAATATTCTCATCTTGTGAAAGAACTGACAGAAGTGACAGGGAGTTCCTGAGGTGCTAGAGGTGAGAAGAGCACAGGTGATGCCAGGGGAAGACACTGCCAGAGGCCTCGAGGGTGTGAAGCATGTCTGACCCTATGGAGAACAAAATGAGGGACCACCAAAAGCGTTTGAACAGGGTTTTCTGGCATTCTAGGAAGATTATTCTGGATTGTGATTACAGTGCCCAGAGAGAGGCTGGGAAAGGAAAGACCTGGTTTATGTTTCAGTTTTACCCTTTTGGGGGTAAGAAGGAAGTTGTAATGTGAGGAGAAGTGAAATATAATGACTAGGGCAGTGAGATGGGAAAGAAAGGGTAGGTTCTAGAAGTAGTGGTGATGAAGTCTATAGACCAGGGGTCCTCAAACTGCGGCCCGCAGGCCACATGAGGCGGTGCGATTGTATTTGTTCCCGCTTTTTTTTTTTTTTTTTTTTTAAACTTCAAAATAAGATATGTGCAGTGTGCATAGAAATTTGTTCATAGCTTTTTTTTTTAAACTATAGTCCGGCCCTCCAACGATCTGATGGACAGTGAACTGGCCCCGTTTAAAATGTTTGAGGACCTCTGCTATAGACCTTAGCAGTACTACTGTGAATGTTTGTGTAGAGAATGTCAAGATGGCAGATATCAGAGATCTGCTGACTTATCATGACATTTTTCTGTAGTAATGTGTCGTATTCCAATGGAGTCGGTTAATTATGACATTTTCCCACAAAGATGAGAGAAGAGCATCAGGAGAAAGGTGTACCTTCCTCTAATTTGTAGAAAGATGCTTCACTGGCTGTCAGCAAATAGCTCTGAACCTAACAATAAGGAGAATTATTTTAACTGTAATTTATTTAATTTTAATTTTATTCTGAGCTTTAGATGTTCTTGGTATTTCCAGGTAGAGATGGCTTAAAAAAGCAAGTGGAGGAAGAAAATCTGGTGAAGGGAAATTAAGAAAGAAAAAGAAAGAATGAATAAGAAACTAAGAGAAGGCTCAGTGCCTGTGGCTCAAGAGGCTAGGGTGCCATTCACATACACCAGAGCCGGCGGGTTCAAATCCAGCCCAGGCCCACCAAACAATGACAGCTATAACCAAAAAATAGTCAGGTGTTGTGGCGGGCACCTGTAGTCCCAGCTACCTGGGAGGCTGAGGCAAGAGGATTGCTTGGGCCCAAGAGTTTGAGGTTGCTGTGAGCTGTGAAGACACAGCACTCTACTGAGAGCAACATAGTGAGACTCTGTCTCAAAAAAAAAAAAAAAAAAAAAAAGAGCCTTATGTGACAGACACTGGACAAACAATGAGCCTCACCTCTACCTACTTGTGGGCTATCAGAAGGCTCAAGGCTGTCTCCATGCTGGGCATGAGGAAGGCAGGAATGGAAGGAAACAGTATTATTTCTGTTTTCTCTGTGTAGACAATAGATTTTTTAACTTTTTTTTTGTGTGTGTGTGAGACAAAGCCTCAAGCTGTTGCCCTGGGTAGAGTGCCCTGGCATCACAGCTCACAGCAACCTCCAATTCCTGGGCTCAAGCGATTCTCCTCAGTTTCCCAAGTAGCTGGGACTACAGGCCCCCGCCACAATGCCCGGCTATTTTTTTGGTTGCAGCCCTCATTGTTGTTTGGCAGCCTGGGCTGGATTTGAACCCGCCAGCTCAGGTGTATATGGCTGGCGCCTTAGCTGGTTGAGTCACAGGTGCCAAGCCTTGTATGGACACATTTTCAAGTCTCTTGAGTATATACCTAGAAGAGGAATTACTAGGTAACTCTAACTTTTTGAGAAACTGCCAAACTGTTTTCCAAAGCTGCTATACCTTTTTACATTCTCACCAGCAGTGTGTGAGGTAGGGTTTCACTTTCTCCATACCCTTGTCAACACTTGTGACTGTCTTTTTTGATGGTAGCCATTCTTAAGGGTGGCATTTCACTGTGTTCTTTTCATGTGCATATTGGTCATCTGTATATCTTCTTTGCAGAAATCTCTATTGAAATCCTCTGCTCGTTTTTAATCAAGTTTTCTTTTTATTACTGAATTTTAAGAGTTATAAATAGTAAATTCTTGAAAATGAAATAAGGGACTTGCGTTACCAAATACTAAAACATTCTGTTGGGTGCAGTGGCTCATGCCTGTAATCCCAGCACCCTGGGAGGCCGAGGCGGGTAGATTGCTTGAGCTCCTAAGTTCAAGATCAACTCTGAGCATAAGTGAGACCCCGTTTCTAAAAAAAAGTAGCCAGGTGTTGCGGTAGGCGCCAGTAGTCCCAACTACTTGGGAGGCTAAGGCAAGAGGATTACTTGAGCCCAAGAGTATGAGGTTGCTGTGAGCTATAACTGACTCCACAGCACTCTACCAAGGGCAACACAAGACTCTGCCTCCAAAAAAGCAAAACAAAACAAAACAAACAAAAAAACATTCTATAAAGCTACTATAATAAAAATAATACAATCAATCCTCATTATTCATAGATTACTATTTGCGAATTCACCTACTCCCTAAAATGTATTTGTAACCCCAAGTCAATACTCGCAGTGTTTTTGCAGTCATCCACACAGCAGCAAATCCCAGGCGGGGTGGAACAAAGTAATGTTCTGGCTTCCATTTCTCAAACTGTGAACAAGTATCTTTTCATTATTTAATGCCATGTTTTTCCACATTTTTGTGCCTTTTGATGGTGATTTTGCTGCTTAAAATGGCCCCCCTGGGAGGTTGTGCATCTGTGGGGTCAGAGGGTACATGAGAACTCTCTGTACTTTCACCACTTAATTTTGCTATGAACCCAAACTCTAAAAAGCGCAACCTCAAACTCTTGGGCTTAAGCAATTCTCTTGCCTCAGCCTCCCAAGTAGCTGGGACTACAGGCGCCCACCACAATGCCTGGCTATTTTATTTTGTTGCAGTTGCTTTAGCTGGCCCAGGCCGGGTTCGAACGCGCCACCTTTGGTGTATGTGGCTGGCTCTGTGCTATGGGGGTAGAGCCTAAATAGTAAGATTTGTTAATTAACAAAAAAAATCCACATGTGGGTGTTGAAGTACTGTCTGGCGTTCCTAAAAGTGAAAGGCTGTGATATGCCTCATAGAGAAAATATGTATATTAGATTCACTTTGTTCAGGCATGAGCTAATTGTTCTGCTGACTATGAATTTAATGTTAATCAATCAACAACATACATTAAATAAGGTATCTTTAAACACAAACATACATAAAACAAAATTGTGTATTAACTGATTGATGAAAATGTGGCAAAGGCTTGCAGGAGCCTAACCCTGTATTTCTCCTAAGAGCAATGACTCAGTATTCACTAATTCAATGTTCTCAGACTTTACAGAATACACCTACCACAGTTAATGAGAATTGACTATATGTTTTTATAGAGGAAGCTATATATATTTCCTCTATAAATAAGAAATACATATAGAGAATTAAAAAGCTCAATAAAGCAGAAAAAGAATGTGGAAACAGATCCAGTATGTATAGGGTATCCCAAAAGTCACCCCTAAAGTCACCCCACATATGGAAAATGAAAAATTGTAGCTAAATATACTTTTATTTACAAAGTATTTATTAAAAAATTTTACAAAGAGGTGGCCAACATGTAGAGAATACTGTGTGAATATTTTGTAAAATTTCATAATTAATTTTTTTTCTTTTGAGACAGAGTCTTACTATGTCACCCTCGGTAGAGTGCTGTGACATCACAGCTCACAGCAACCTCAAACTCTTGGGCTCAAGCAATTCTCTTGCCTTAGCCTCCCAAGTAGGTGGGACTACAGATGCTTGCCACAACACCCAGCTATTTTTCTGTTGCAGTTGTCACTGTTGGTTAGCTGGCCTGGGCTGGGTTCTAACCTGCCAGCCTCGTTGTAAGTGGTTGACACAGTACCCACTGTGCTACGGGCGCTGAGCCACATAATGAATATTTTGTATATAAAGGTACATTTAGCTACAATTTCCCATTTTCCCTATGTATAGTAACTTTAAAGACATTTTATATATAAGACTATTTAATTCACAGTAAGGGTTTTTTGTTGTTTTTTTTTTTAAAGACAGTCTCACTTTGTCGCCCTTGGTAGAGAGCCATGGCATCACAGCTCTTGGGCTTAAGTAGTACACTTGCCTCAGCTTCCCGAGTAGCTGGGACTACAGGCACCTGCCACAATGCCTGGCTATTTTTTAGTTGCAGTTTGAACTGCAGGTTTGCAGTTCAAACCATATACCAGGTTTGAACCCACCACCCTCGGTATATGGGGCTGGCACCCTACTCACTGAGCCACAGGCACCGCCAGTAAAGGTAAATTTTAATTCAGTGAAGAAAAGATGAGTTAAGTAAGTCATATTGGGATAAATGACCATCTATGTAAAAAAAAAAAAAGATCTTTACCTTTCACTATATAATGACGTGAATTCTAGATTAAAGATGTAAATCGATAAAATAAAAATCAAGAAATAACTAGAAGAGTCATCATAGTGGCATATGCCTGTAGTCCCAGCTAACTTGGGAGGCTGAGATGGCGAGGTCACTTAGCCCAGGAGATTGAGTCTAGTCTGGGCAACATGGTGAGACCTTGTCTCAACAAAACAGAACAAAACAAAAAATAAATAACTAGAGGAAAACACAGGGGATAATTTTTTATAATCTTGGAAATAAGGAAGGCTTCCTAAGCAAGACATATACCAATATGCTACAAAGAAAAATAGAAAGATTTGGCTAATATTTGCATAGAAAACAAAAATTATTAACATTTCTAATACATAATGAGTTGGGATTTTCTTTTTGAGACAGAGTCTCAAGCTGTTGCCCTAGGTAGAGTGCTGTAGCTTCACAGCTCACAGCAACCTCTAACTCTTAGGCTTAAATGATTCTCTTGCCTCAGCCTCCCAAGTAGCTGAGACTATAGGTGCCCACCAAAACACCCGGCTATTTTTTTGTAGTTGTCATTGTTGTTTGGTAGGCCCGGGCTGGATTCAAACCTGTCAGCTCTGGTGTATGTGGCTGAAGCCCTAGCCATTTGGGTTACAGGTGCCAAGCCATGAGCTTCTTTTGAGAAGAAAAGTTTTAGGTGGGAAAAGAACAAATAATTCATAGAAAAGTAAATATAAATTACCTATAAAACTATGAAAAGACATCCATTTCCACTAATCATCAAAAAAATGTAACTTCAAATGAGGTATTATCATTCAGTTTTGTAAGTGGCAATACAGTGACAACATCTAGTTTGGATGATCAATATATAATGTTAATGAAAGTATAAGCTGGTACAAGTTTATGAAGACGATTTGGTTGCATTTATTAAAATTTTAAATGCACAGTGGCCCAGCTACTTTACTTCTAAGAATATATCTTATAGAAATAATAGTACATATATTGCTTCTCGGCTTTTTGGCTAAGATCAAATGTAGAAATAATAGTACATATACATATAAATATATGTATATGACTATCCCAGGTGTATTTTTGTGCCCTCCCCCCAAAACTGGTTGAACTATGGAATATTCAAAAGAATGGGATAATATAAAGTCCTCAAAAATGTGTATACTGGGTTTAATAGCATGCCTCCCAAATGTTGTATCTTTCTTGGATCTTTATAATGTAACTTCTTTGGAAATAGTGTCTTCTCAGATGCAATTTGTTAAGATGAGGGCATACACACAGAGTGAGCCCTACATCCACTCTAAATGTCCTGGTAAGAGAAGAGAACACAGAATGAAGATGGCCATGTGAAGATGAAGGCAAAGACTGGAGTTACACTTCCAGAAGCCAAGGAATTGCTGGCAACCATCGGGAACTGAAAGAGGCAAGGAAGGATTCTTCCCTAGAGTCTCTGAGAGGGAGCATGGCCCTACTAACACCTTCATTTCAGAATTCTAGTCTCCACAACTATGAGATAATGAATTTCTACTGTTTTTTTTTTTTTTTTAATTTATAGAGACGGAGTCTCACTTTATGGCCCTTTGGTAGAGTGCCGTGGCATCACACAGCTCACAGCAACCTCCAGGTCCTGGGCTTAAGCGAGTCTCTTGCCTCAGCCTCCCGAGTAGCTGGTACTACAGGCACCCACCACAATGCGCGGCTATTTTTTTTGTTGCAGTTTGGCCGGGGCTGGGTTTGAACCCGCCACCCTCGGCATATGGGGCCAGCGCCCTACTCACTGAGCCACAGGCGCCGCCCAATTTCTACTGTTTTAAGCCATTCCGCCTGTGGTGGTCTGTTTTGGAAGCCTTAGAAAGTAATACAATGTGTCTGGCCAAAAATATATACATGAGCCCTTTTTTCATGTGTAAACCAAAAAAGTATTTTATGTTTATATATTCTAAGTATACTTAGCTGGAAACATGGAAAAATCAGAAGGATGTATATCAAAAGGATGTATAGTAGCAGTTGTTGAGGAGTTAGAAGGGTAGAGATGAGAATTTTTCCTTCATTAAAAGTTCTTTTTTTTACATGTCTAGTTCTAGGATGTTGAAAAAGAAAAAAAAAAGTGTTTTTTTTTTTTTTTTTGAGACAGAGTCCTTTCTGTTGCCTACGCTAGAATGCCATGGTGTCAGCCTAGCTTACAGTAACCTCAAATTCCTGGGCTCAAGCCATTTTCCTTCCTCACCGTCCCGAGTAGCTGGGAATACAGGCGCCCACCACAGTGCATAGCTCCTTTTCTATTTTTAGTAGAGGTAAGGTCTTGTTCTAGCTCAGGGTAATCTCAAACTCCTGAGCTCAAGCAATCTTTCCCACGTCAGCCTCCCAGAGTACTAGGATTATAGGCATGAGCCACCGTGCCCAGTTCAGATCAAAAGCATTAAAAAATCAAAATCTTGGCTCAGCGCCTGTGGCTCAAGTGGCTAAAGCGCCAGCCACATACACCAAGTTGGCAGGTTTGAATCCAGCCCGGGCCCGCAAAACAGCAAAGACGGCTGCAACCAAAAAATAGCCGGGCATAGAGGCAGGCACCTGTAGTCCCAGCTACTTGGGAGGCGGAGGCAGGAGAATCGCTTGAGCCC
>CAUYPK010170471.1:0-13156 GCA_963574355.1 Loris lydekkerianus
GTGCATCTTACAAGGGTACATGTGAAACTTAGTAAATGTAGAATATAAATGTCTTAACACAATAACTACGAAAATGCCAGGAAGGCTATGTTAACCAGTGTGATGAAAATGTGTCAAATGGTCTATAAAACCAGTGTATGGTGCCCCATGATCACATTAATGTACACAGCTATGATATAATAATAATAATAATAATAAAAAGTCCCCAGCAGAAAGGACAAAAGTCATTTTAGTTTGGAGAAATCTCAAAAGGCTGGGAGGAAGCCAAGCTCTGTGCAAGTCTGGAATTTTAAGAGGTAAGTGGAGGGAGCTGAGGGCAAAGGTCTCCGTAAGGTGGGGGATGTTCTAACTCTCACAGATTCTTTCACAAAAGCCAGGTGAGATGTAGCCACCTAAGATAGTAAGAGTTTTAAAATGTACTTTTAGAGAAGGCAGAAACCATTTGCAAATAGAATCTTAAAGCCAAAAAGTTGGTGAAATGGGCCTGGAGATCCTCTTAAGTGCCGTACTTGAAAATTTTGTTAACCCCTGGCAAAGTCCTAGACACTTCATTAGATGGTAGACTGTGAACCTGTTTTGGTTTTTGAAGAAAATTCAGTATTTTTGGAAGGCCAATATTACTGTGATACCCAAACTAGACAAGAAAACTACAGACTAATACCTCTTAATAATATACACACAAAAATCCTCAACAAAATATCAACAAGCCAAATCTAGCAAGACATTAAAGGAATTATACAATAACTTGGGTGTACCTGAGACCATTCTGCTAAGCAAAGTATCTCAAGAATGAAAACACAAGGTCAGGTTCAGCACAGGCTCAGCACTCTGAGAGACTGAGGTGCTGGATTGCCTGAGCTCAGCCTAAGCCAGAGCAAGACCCCATCTCTAAAAACAACTGGGCATCATGGTGGGCACCTGTAGTCCCAGCTACTCGGGAGGCTGAGGCAAGGGAATTGCTTAAGCCCAGGAGTTTGAGGTTGCTGTGAGCTGTGACGCCACAGCACTCTACCCAGGGTGATAGCTTGAGGCTCTGTCTCAAAAAAAAAAAAAAAACCATTAAAATTAAAAATTTTTTTTAAACCTCACAAGATAGGAATGGAAGAACTTCCTCAACCTAATAGGAACATCTATAATAAAACCCCACAACTAACACCATCCTTACCAACAAAAGACTGAAAACTTCCCCCAGAGATCAGGAGCAAACGTATGTGTGCTCTCCCCTCCACTATTGAATGTTTTGCCAGTTCTAACAAAGACAATTTGGCAAAAAAAAAAAAAAAAAAAGAAGAAAAAGAAGACATTAAAGGCAGATCAGTTGGAAATAAAGAAGTAAAATTCTCTCTATTTGCACATGAACTCAAGTTGCATATAGAAAGTCCTAAAGAATCCACTAAAAAACTATTAGCACTAGTAAATGAGTTCAGTGAGACAGCATAATACAAGATCAATACACAAAAATCAATTGTATTTCCATGTATTTGTAATGAGTGATCCACAAATAAAATTAAGAAAACAATTCCTGGGCAGCACCTGTGGCTCAGTGGGTAGGGCACTGGCCCCATATACCGAGGGTGGCGAGTTCAAACCTGGCCCAGGCCAAACTGCAACAAAAAATAGCCAGGTGTTGTGGCAGGTGCCTGTAGTCCCAGCTACTCGGGAGGCTGAGGCAAGAGAATCACCTAAGCCCAAGAGCTGGAGGTTGCTGTGAGCTATGACACCAGGACACTCTACCAAGGGTGACAGAGTGAGACTCTGTCTCAAAAAAAAAGAAAGAAAAGAAAACAATTCCATTTATAATAGCATCAAAAATAATAAAATACTTAGGAATAAAATTAACAAAGTAAGTGCAAATTTATACTCTGAAAACTACATTGTCAAAAAAAATTACAGAAGAGTTAAATAAATGGAAAGACATCCCATGTTGGTGGATGTGATGGCAGTGCTCTCCAAACTCATCTGCTGAGGCGACATAGTCCTTACCAGAATCCCAACTGAGGTCTTTGTAGAATTGAGAAGGGGATTCTGAAAGTCAGATGGAATTTCAGAGAACCCAGAATATCCAAAACAGTCTTGGAAAAGGAAAACAAAGTTGGAAGACTCACATTTCCTGATTTCAAAACGCACTACAAAACAACAGTAATCAAGACAGCGCTGGCCAGACCCAGCAGCTCACCCCAGAATCCTGGCACGCTGGGAGGCCGAGGTGGGAACACTTGAGCTCAAGTTTGAGACCAGCCTGAGCAAGAACAAGACCCTGTCTGTATAGGAAAAAAAAAATGTGGCACTGGCTTCATTATGGAATAGAATTGGGATTCCAGAAATAAACTCATACATCTATGGTCAGCTGATATACAGCAAGGGTGGGGAGTTTGTCTTTTCAACAAAGAACCCTGGAACAGCTGGATAGCCACATGCAAAAGGGGAGGGGGGATGAAGGTCAACATTTACCTCACACCATATACAAAAATCAACTCAAAATGGACAAATGACCTAAATCTAACAGCTGAAGCTGTAACATTCTTAGAAGACAACATGGGGTAAATTTTAGATTTGACAAAGAATTCTTTGAAATCACACCAAAAGCATAAGCAACAAAAGAAAAAAATAAATTATACTTTATCAGAATTTCAAACTTTTGTGCTTCAAAGGACACCATCAAGAAAGTGAAAAGATATCTACAGAATGGGAGAAAATGTTTCCAAATCATGCATCTGACAAGGGACTTGTGTCTAGAATATATTAATAACTCTTACAACTCAATAGTAAAAAGACAAAAGCAAAATGAGCTAATTATCTGAGTAGACAGTTCTCTGAGGAAGATATGCAAATGGCCAATAAGCACATGAAAAGATGCTCAGCACCATTAATCACCAGGGAAATGCAGATCAGAGCTATAAAGAGACGCCACTTCACACCTGTTAGAAGGGCTAATATCAGATCCGCAGAAACTGACAAGTGTTGGCGAGGACTTGGAGCTATCTGAAGCCTTGCACATTGCTGATGGGGGTGTAAAATGGTGTGGCCAGGCAGAACACAGTATGGCAGCTTGTCAAAAAATTACCTGTGGAAATACTGCACGATCCAACAATTCCACTTCTGGGTATATACACAATAGTACTGAAAGCAGGGCCTCAAACAGGGTTGACACTTCCATGCTCATCCAGGTTTTACTCACCCCAGCCAAAAAGTGGAAGCTACCAAGTGTGCACTGATGGGAGACTGGATAAGCCCATGGCCCATCCACTCAATGGACTACTATTCGTTCATAAAAAGGAAAGAAATTTTTTTTTTTTTTTTTTTTTAAGACAGTCTCACTCTATCACCTGGGTAGAGGCTCACTCTATCTCCAGGACATCATAGCTCATAATGACCTCAGACTCTTGGACTCAAGTCATCCTCCTGCCTCAGCCTCCCAAGTAGCTGGGACAACAGGCATCCACCACAACGCCCGGCTATTTTTTTGTTGCAGTTTGGCTGGGGCCAGGTTTGAACCTGCTACCCTTGGTAAATGGGGTCAGTGCCCCACTCACTGAGCCACAGGTGCCGCCCATTTACTACAATTTTTAAAAGTAAAAATAGAAGAAATAGACCATCCTTAGCAAGAGTGAGACCCTGTCTCTATTAAAAATAGAAAAATCAGCCAGGCGTTCTGGCAGGCACATACAGTCCCAGGCAGGAGGGTCCATGAGACCAGGACTTTGAGGCTGCTGTGAGCTATGATGTCACAGGACAGAGTGAGACTCTGTCACAAAAAAATAAATAAATAAAATAAAGTAAAATAAAAATACAAGGAATGAAGCCCCTGGCAGGTGCCACAGTGCAGATGAACCCTCAAAGCACAGCGTGATATGTCGGAGAGCCCACACTGTGGTCCTGGTCAGCACATGATGTTGGGGAGCCCACGCTGTGGTCCCGGTCAGCACGTGATGTGTTGGGGAGCCCACACTGTGGTCCAGGTCAGCACATGATGTCGGGGAGCCCAGGCTGTGGTCCCGGTCAGCACATGATGTGTTGGAGAGCCCACACTGTGGTCCCAGTCAGCACGTGATGTCGGGGAGTCCACACTTTGGTCCCGGTCAGCACGTGATGTCGGGGAGCCCAGGCTGTGGTCACGGTCAGCACGTGATGTGTCGGAGAGCCCACACTGTGCTCCCGGTCAGCACGTGATGTCGGGGAGCCCACACTGTGGTCCCGGTCAGCACGTGATGTCGGGGAGCCCAGGCTGTGGTCACGGTCAGCACGTGATGTGTCGGGGAGCCCACGCTGTGGTCAGGGTCAGCATGTGATGTTGGGGAGCCCACACTGTGGTCCCAGTCAGCATGTGATGTGTCAGGGAGCCCACGCTGTGGTCACGGTCAGCACGTGACGTGTCGGGGAGCCCACATTGTGGTCACGGTCAGCACAGTTCAGCGCTGGGGCATTTACAGAGGCAGAAAGCAGACCCAGGTTACTCCGGGTGCTCAGGGCACTGTCTGCCGTCCACAGAGGGAATCCCAAATCTGCTACCTGTGCCAGCAGGGTCCCCTTCTCTCTGAAGTCTCAGCTCCCACATGTACCCTGGGAGCATGGGCTTTCCCGGGACTGCAGAGGCCGCCGGCTCCTCAGATGCTGGAAATGCAGACACAGGAGCGACCACCCGGGAGACCCCCAGGCCCATCCATGCCCTGGACAGGATGTGGGCTCGTCATTGCACCAGCAACCGTCCCTTGGAGCCACCTGACGTGCGTCGTGGGCTGAATCGTGTCACCCAGAATTTACACGTAGGAGCCCTGAACCCAGGGAACAGGGTCATTGCAGATGTAATTGGTTAAGCTGACGTTGTGCTAGTGCTACAGGCTGTCGCCTCACAGGACACAGAGAAGATTCGTGTGCAGGTCCAGGGAGAGGCCTCAGCAGGGGCCATCCCTGCCATACCTGGGCCAAGGCCTAGGCCTTCAGAGCTGGGAGAGACGGCTCCGCCTTATCGGCTGCCTGCGTGTGGGGCTGTGTCATTTCAGCCCTGCAATCTGCACCAAGGGCAGGCACAAGAAGGCCCCAGGTCAACTTCCCAAAGCAAGGAGTGTGCTCTTCCTGCTCAAGCTCACCTAGGCTTCGCGTCCTTGTTGGTGCCTCTGTCCTCACAGCCAACCCCTCTGGCCTAGCTCCTGCCCCATGCCCATCGGTCTAGTGCCAGCTCGCCCAGAGGCCCGCAGGGAGCACCCACAGGCAGCTTACGACACTCCACACCAGTCCGACTGTCTCTGTCCTGCCAATGGTCCCAGGGGGGCAAACGTCTTGGGGTTAACTGACCCGCCCAGCACCATGTGTGGCCAACATGGGGGGAGGGCAAAACCTGGGCGCTGGCTCCACATCCCAGGGTCCTTCTGCATCCCTCACCTTGCAGGAAGGACAGAAATACAAGCAAATGACCTGAGGAAGCAGCACCTGCTGTGCCCGGGAGCCCCCCCACCCCATACTGCTCACATTCTTCGCTTTCTACTGAAAGTAAATCCCTCCATGCTGTGGTGCTCAGACCCACCATGCGGACCCTAAACATGCTGGAACAGAGTGTGGTTACCAAGGACGCTCAGGAGTCCCCAACAGCTAGCGCCCAGCGGGCTCCTGGGGCTGAGAGGTTGGGACCTAGTCACTGGATTAAAGAAGTTGCCTGTGGATCCAAGTCCTGCAGCCAGATTGGCCTGAGGTGGGGAGGCCATGCCTCACCCCACAGAGCTCCATGGCGGCTTGGTCCCCACTCAGTAACTGCCACCGCTGGCTCCTCTCACGTAGGTGACATCGAGTTACAGGGTCTGGGGCAGCAAGAAAGACAATGACTCAGGGGCCCATGGAACCCACTGGGCCTCAGAGAGACGTCCCTGGCCGAGCCAAAGCTGACAAGCGACTCAGAACGTGGGACAGAGTGGAGGCGCGTTCGACAGGCTCACACACCCAGCAGCGTCTTACACTCCCACCTGGGGCAGACGGACGCAGGCCCCCAGTGCCCGAGTCCAAGCTCCAGCTGCCCTTCACTCCTTTCTAGCACTTTCTTTATGACAGGAGTGGAGGAGGGACAGTCAGCCAAGCATTTAGGGAACCTAACACCAGCTCAGTGCTGGACACAGGACGCAGATAGGAACATGTAGCACAGGGGTGAGCCCAGCCCTGACCCTACCGGCCAGCACGACCCAGTGGCCACACTGATCCCCTGCCTCAGCACCTGGAAGACAGCAACCGCAGGCCCACATGAGCCTGGTGATGACTGTGCCACTCCAGAACCATCTTAACAAGAGGGGCTGAAAACAACAGATGCCCATTGTCCCACGGTCCAGCACCACAATCAGGGGCCCTCAGGCCACACTGCTCCTGGTGCAGGGGCTCCTGATCATGGTACCGTCAGCCCCTCACCTGCACATTCACGGCTCCAACCTCCAGCCCTCCTCATGTGGCCTTCAAAGGAAGCCAGGCACTGCACAGGCCCAGACAGGTCCAGTGAGCCCACTGAACCCGAGTAGGGTTCCCTCTGCAAAGACCCTGTCCCCAAACAAGCCCACGTTCCCAAGGACCAGGGCTTAAGATGCAACAAAATCTGCCTGTAACACTGAGACTGGAGAAGCATCCCGGCTGATGATCCCTTCCCCGGAAAGAGGAAGCCCTGCCAGGCCCTCGGGAGGGCTGGACATAAGGCCCCTCAGGTCACCCTAACTCCACAACTCTCCATTCTCTGTCCTATTCACTCCTTTGGACACCAGCCAGTAGCCCTGCCCCACCTATCCAGAGCTGTGCCTCCAGGCATGCAGGGTTGTCAGTGCTGCTGGCAGAGGACCCAAGACACAGAGAACCCCACTGGCACCCCACAGTGGAGACTTTCTTTCAATAAAAAGATCTGGGGACATAAATAAGTGTCTAGACAGGTCAAGTGAGGGTGGGTCAGTCAGATGAGCTCCTGGGCAAGGGCAGCCAGGCTGCAGGGCTGATCTGAGTCAGTGTTACTGGGAGTGTGTTCATGTATGTGCGCAGTGTGTGCACGTGTGTATGGTGTGTGCATGTGTGCATGGCATGTGTATGTGTATTGGGTGTGCACATGTGTATGGCGTGTGTATGTGTATGCTGTGTGCACATGTGTATGGCATGTACATGTGTATGGTGTGTGTACATGTGCATGGCAGGTACATGTGTATGGCATGTGCATGTGTATGGCATGCGCACATGTGTATGGTGTGTGTATGTGTATGGAGTGTGCATGTGTGTATGGCGTGCACATGTGTATGGCAGGTGTACATGTGTATGGCGTGTGCACATGTGTATGGCATGTACATGTGTATGGCATGTGTACATGTGTGTTGCATGTGCACGTGTACAAGTGTGTATATGGTGTGTGCATGGTGTGTGCATGTGTATGGCGTGTGCACATGTGCATGGTGTGGCACATGTGTATGGCGTGTGCACATGTGTATTGTTGTGTGCACATGTGTGTGGCATGTGTGCATGTGCATGGTGTGTGCACATATATATGGTGTGCGCATGTGCATGGTGTGTGCACATGTGTATGGTGTGTGCATGTGGGCATGGCATGTGCATGTGCATGGTGTGTGCGCGTGTATGGCATGTGCACATGTGTATGGCACGTACATGTGTATGGCATGTGTACATGTATGTTGCATGTGCACGTGTACATGTGCGTGTATGTGTATGGTGTGTGTGTGTATTGCATGTGCACATGTGCATGGTGTGTGCATGTGTATGGCGTGTGCACATGTGCATGGTGTGGCACATGTACACAACTGGGAAAATGGGGAAATGGCCAAGTGCCCCCCACCCCCACATCATCCTAGACTCAGCATCACAGTCCAGTTAATGTCAGCGGCAGGAACATACTGGAACAGCCCATTTCTGAGCCACCAGAATGAAGCACAGAAGGAGACGAGACTCTCCGTTTGGGGAATTTCTGAAATTGCTGGTAGCCCATCCCTCAGACGCAGACGGCACGTGAGGAGGAGAATGCACCCAGGGCCTTTCATGCCAGTTTGATCATTTATTTCAAGGAAGACACTGTATTTTTTAAACCTTGGCTTTAATATTTTCCACATCATCTATCATACCTCTTTGTTAATGGTTTTTGAAATTCAAAGAACTGACTTCAATACACACACACCTTTAGCAACACTATATTTTAATTGATGAGTCAATTGGCTTTTGGTAAAATTTTAGACAACAAATTCCATTTCTTGCAGCAGATAAAATACACTGATATTCGTAGCAAATTTTAAACTTTTAGATTGTTAATCTGTGTCCCCAAAGGTGGTGATAAAAGTATGTATTTCAGAACAATTACCATTTCATCCAGGGATCTTATTTTATGAAATACTTCCTTGTCAAAGACTACAATTTCCTTTTTACTGTTTCATTTTAACGATCTGACATTTGCGACATTCCCCCTCTAACTCCGACTCTGTCTAAACTGGCTGCAATAAACATAACCTTCACTGCAGAGTTGTAATGTCACCCAGCAGCCAGCGGAAATCCACACCAGGCACGTGGTCAGTACTGGCCGTGGTCCTGTCACTCTCCTCTGACTATGGACGCCACATTAAAAATACATGAACTATGGAAAGTGTATGTAAAAACGAGATACCAGCAAGCCTCAGGAAGCCTCTTAATTTGGAATGGAATTGGTTGCCTAGTTCTTCGTGAAACAGATTTAATATTTAGTGAGCAAACCTGACTCCCACGTTTAGCTTGGCTCTGCCAGCTAAGTGTTTGTCCACTCAGCCAGAAATTAAAAGAACTGGATTAGGGAGCACACAAAAGTGTGGAAAGATGGATTGCTTTCTAGACCACACTTTTTTTTTACTGTTACGGCCTGTTTGATTCCTGAGCAGCTTGGATCACAGGAGGCCAGCGGGGGAAGCTTTGCACTCCAGCCGCAGCACACCCCTCTGTTGCTGCCATGTCTTGCTACTTTCAATAAACTCCGTAAGCGTGAGGCTGTAGTCAACAAGACAGCTGCACACATCACGTGACACATCAACACAGACGACCTCACCCCCCTGGGTTGGCTGGTGACCTTGGTGGGTGCTCTCGGGTTTTAAGCCACTGCCATTCAGTTTGGAACTTTGTTGGAGGAGAGCTGGACACAGAGCACAGAGCCGGGGGTTCCGGGCAGCACACAGAGACAGGAGCCAGCTCCTCTCATGGGCTGTGCTGAAGCTGGGATGATTCTGGTTTTGATGAGTTTTTTTTCTTTTCTTTTATTTCTTCTTTAGCTCAAGGTTTTCTCAGCTGGCTTCAATAACAATTTGTGGGAAATTAAGGCCAGAGGGATGCTGCGTGTCACAGTCTCTGCTGGAGAGGCTGTCAACGGGGGGAATCCACAGACGAGGTGAGAAGCCAGACAAACCAGTGCCGGGTCCCTCGCCAGAATTTAAACCGCACCTTGGACAAATTACTCATTGTAAAGGTCCGAAGTAAAGAGATATCCCACATTTCCCACCAAGAGCTTCAAAACCGATCCCAAGATAGATATCTCACACAGAAGAAAGGCCGCCACGGCTCCAGACACATATGTATGGTGGACCCCTCCCTCAGGGACCACTTACTGCGGGGCAGGGTGGGGTTCAGTGGGTTATGGGATTATCGTAGCCAGAAGGTGCAGAAAATGTTAATAGTAGATCTCACTTTTCTCTATTAGCCCAGGAAAACACAAATTGCCTTTTGTCAGGTGTTATTTGGGTAAATGATGTGAGAATGCTTTGGACACAAAAAAAATTAAAAAATAAAATAAGTACAGTGAAAGAGCCAGCCCATATAGCCTGATGTTACCATTTAAAATCGTGTACTGGAGGGCCCTGTGATGTGGATGGTGGCTGCTGAATAGGAAAAACTCCCCACTCCACCATAAAACCAATTACTGCATCCACCACCGGGATGGTGCCAGCCTTGATTAACTTGCACATAATTAAAGTGAGATTAATTAACTCCACCAAGTGTGCATGGAGGTCTGCGTGTGCACTCGTGTGCACGCGTGTGCAGGCACCTCGCCGGACGTGGGGCAGGCCGCCTACATGGTCCCGTTTCCTTTTACAGGTGCGCCCTCCTGTGACCACTGAAGATGTTGCATCCTGAGATGCCACTGGCACCCACGGGGTCAAGAGACCATTTTGTTACTGATTTTTCTGAGTGAAGCATTTGGATTCTCACTTGGATAATTAGCTCTTCCAGTGCACACAGAAATGTGGAAAATTTTTATAAAATATCTTATTTGGGGTTTTAAATTAGGGTGGCTACTTATGCATACACAGAAGCCATGTTCCAAACCAAATTCCTAGCATGGTGCCCGGTGCCCAGGGCTGGAGCTGGATGGTGCGTGAGTGTCCTGGGGCTGCAGGGACAAGTGGACAGCTTGAGACACAGACACTTAACCTCTTGCAGTTCAGAAGGCCAAAGCCCCACGTCAGAGGCAGTGCCAGCAGGCTGCCCCTCCAAAAGCCCCAGGACAACTCTCCTTCCGAGCTCTCCCCCTCAGGGGACTCCTATGCTTGTCTGGCCTGCAGCCTGTGTCCCCCGTGACCTTCTCCTCTGTGCCTGTGTCTCAGATCTCCCTCCCCTTTCTCCTCTGAGGATGCCTGTCACTGGACGTAGATCCCACCCTAAGTCTAGGACAACCTCATCTCCAGACCTGCTGACACTTAGGGCTCCAGGGTGGGACATGGAATCATCTTCCAGGGGCCACCCTCCCACTGCAGAGGACCCAGGCATCTCAGAGAAGCTGAACGGTACATGTGATCAGTCCATCTCAGTGGACATGGCGGGAGATGGGACAGCAGGCTGGCACTCTCTGACGGTAACACTCTCCTCTGTGGCTGGCTGGCCGTGAAGTCCTCTGTCTGTACTTGGACAGTGGCTGTCCCACTCCTGCAGGGATGGAGCAAGTAGCAACGGGAACCACAAAGGTGCAGCGGGCACCTAGAACAGGCTGCTGTCTGTCCCACCAGGTCCCCTTCTCACCGGCTCACGGATCTATGGGGTCAGCAAGGCCTGGACTCGGGGGGGTGAGGGACAAGAAGAGATGGACACAGTTGTGTCCCAATAACAAGAAAATAACTCCAGGGCAGGGTTCACACCTGATGGCCCATGGCCTCTAGAGCCCAGGGTGACCTGCATGGGGACAGAGGATCTCATCAAGTTGACAGGTGGCCCTTCACACTGCAAGGAGGACCCACACCAGCGGGAGGGTCCTAAAGCAGCGGCCCTGCTGACAGGACCTTTCTGTCTCCCCACTCCGGTTCCTTCAGACTCAGCCTGCAGCGGGGACCTTGCTGTCTCCCCACTCCAGTTCTTTCAGACTCAGCCTGCAGCAGGGACCACCCAGTGTGTTTCTACACAGCAGGAGGGACCTTCTACATGGCACAGATGGGGCACTGGGGGCAGGCCCATCACAGGACAAGTGACTGCTAGCCACACAGCACTCCGCCTGAGCAGACCAGGGCAGAAGAGGCAGCCGATGCTCCATCAGACCCATCCAACACCAGGAAGGCCTGCTGGGCTCCAAGCCCTGCACTTGTACTGTGCCCCACATGTCCCAACTCCAGGCTCCTCCCAGCTTACCAGCTTTTACAGCCCCACTGTGTGCAAAGACCTCCCCTTCACAAATTCACCTGCAACCCACAAGCCCATGCTAGGTTCTGCCATTCTCACCTGGGCAGCTTGCCCACCTCCACCCACCTAAACCGACCTGGGAAGCTCCCTGTTCCCTCCACCAGCCAGCAGCACTGCTCTGAATTCTTCCCACACTGACATCTGAGCCCCAGTGTCCCCCTTGGGACGTGGCCAGCAGACACCTGACAAGGGTGGGGTGGGGGAAAATGAGCCTGCCTTGTTCCCTCTGCAGGACAGAACGGCAACCCATAAAGCTATATCACCAAGTGTCCCCAACATACTGGACACACAATTAGTATGCACTAGATGGACGGAAAGATGTATGGTTGGACAGATGGGTGACAAACAGATGGATGAATTGATGGATGGATGGGGGGGGCAGAAAGATGAATGGAAGGACAAATGGATGGATGAATAGATGCTGGATAGAAGAACATATAGATGGAAGAATATTTGGACAGACAGATGGGCAGATGGATGGCTGGATAGATGGGCAGATAGATAGAAAGAATATGGATGGATGAATGGATGGATGGATGGACAGATGGGTGGATGGATGGATGGAAATGGATGGATGGATGGATGGATGGAAATGGATGGATGGATGGATGGATGGACAGATGGGTGGATGGATGGATGGACAGATGGGTGGATGGATGGATGGAGATGGATGGATGGATGGATGGACAGATGGGTGGATGGATGGACAGATGGGTGGATGGATGGATGGACAGATGGGTGAATAGATGGAGATGGATGGATGGATGACAGATGGGTGGATGGATGGATGGACAGACGGGTGGATGGATGGATGGACAGATGGGTGGATGAATGGATGGATGGATGGACAGATGGGTGGATGGATGGATCGATGGACAGATGGGTGGATGGATGGATGGAGATGGATCGATGGACAGATGGGTGGATGGATGGATGGATGGACAGATGGACAGATGGGTGGATGGATGGATGAACAGATGGGTGGATGGATGGACAGATGGGTGGATGGATGGATGGATGGATGGATGGACAGATGGATGGATGGACAGATAGGTGGATGGATGGATGAAGATGAATGGATGGATAGGTGACTGGAAAGGTGGATGGGTTCATAGTATGGCCTTCGCATTTCCATGTCTAACTGAGAACAGTACCATATGAACAGCCTATCAAGCCTGTAGCCACATGAAGTTTTAACAAAGCTGAGAGCAGGGCTCAGTTGACCATAATTTAACCCTCTGCACCAAATGAGCATTTTGTTTGAATGTCTACATGCGTTGTTTGCAGGCAAATGGTTAAGATCCAGCCTGTGGGGTGGCACCTGTGGCTCAGTGAGCAGGTCACCGGCCCCATACACCAAGGGTGGCGTGTTTGAACCCAGCCCTGGCCAAACTGCAACAACAAAAAAATAGCCAGGCTTTGTGGTGCAGCTGTAGTCCCAGGTACTCGGGAGGCTTAAGCAAGAGAATCGCCTAAGCCCAAGAGCTGAAGGTTGCTACCAAGGGCGACAGAATAAGAC
>CAUYPK010170472.1:0-65158 GCA_963574355.1 Loris lydekkerianus
TTTAACCAATTCCTTTAAATAAAACTTTTCAAAATTTTTAAAAAAATAAATACACAATTTTAAAACGCCTAAATATAATAAAAAAAAAAAAAAAAAAAAAAAAAAAAAAAAGAATCAATAATTAATAACCTTGTAAAACAAAAAGCACCAGGACCAGAGAGTCCACTGGTGAATCCTACCAAACACATGAGGAAGAAATTACATTAACTTTCTATGGTACCTCTAGAAGGTAGAAGCAAAGAGAATGCTTCTAACTCATTCTATGAGGCCAGTATTACCCAAATATCAAATCTGGACAAAGACATTACAAGAAAAGGACATTACAGATCAGTATCTCTCATGAACATAGATGTACAAGTCCTCAACCAAATATTAGAAAATTAAATCCAACAATGTATAAAAAGTACTATATGGCATAAACAAATAGTATGAGTAGATGGGTATGCCAGGCTAGCTCAACATTCAAAAATCAATTAATGCAATCCATCACATTATCTCCTTGTAATTTTTCTGTATTGTGATTACATTTATTGTATTTTTCTTCTTAAACATATAATCCAAACACATAAACACAGGCAATTTTCTTTCAACACATTTTTCTTTAACAACTTCTGTTTAATATCCAATTGTTCAATTGAGTTCTACATTCTGAAAATTACAGGAAAATAATTTTCTGATTTTCACTAAAAACACTGTCATAGTTTATGTGTATGTTTTGATATATGGAGCCATGATCAACCTACTTAAAAATGACCACAAAAATCTTGAAAATTGTAATTATAGGCAAATATAAAAACAAAAGCTAGTAGAGTCTTTCAGACAATTAAATTAGACATCCAACAAGTTAATGAAAAATGTACTACGTAATCAATTATACAGATTGTAGTGGTAGTTTCATTTATTTCATGTATATAACCTTGAATTTATTTTAATCAGCTTTTAAAAAAATTTTGCAATGTAAGCTTATACTACCTAACCTCACTTGGGGTGATAGCGTTTCCCATGTGGACAACATTCTTAGTCAATTAATGCAGCAGAGATAAGTCTGGACCAAGGTCAGAAATATATGAATCTCCATAGAGCAACCTAGGTGTAGGCAGCTAAGGAATTAATTATGCCTGAATTTGAGGAGAAGATGAAGGTCAATCACTATTTCAGTTATTTAACCTCAGAGAATTATCTCTATCTCAGATAATTCTGGAAACTCATTAAAGAGCTAGTGTATTAGTTTCTTCTCTGAAACTTAAGCTGAAAATAACGGACTAATAAGCAGAAGCTACGACATGGCAAACCTTAATTAAAGGACTTGTTTCTGTGATGGGAACTAGAGAATTAATTTTGAAACTGCTTGGTCTTATAAAACACTAAGATGTCATGAAGATTTTTTAAGTGTCCTAACTGAGGAACTAGAAGATAATATTCTGGTAAGATTGCAATGTTTCTAACATAAGCAGATGCTAGAATCAAACCACACCTTTCATTTCTAAAATCTATGAGCTTAGAAGGAAATGGAACTTATGGTGCTTTTCATTAAGGATACATAATTAAACTGGAATCTTAAAATTTATACATATTATATATGTATATATATGAAACATTGGGTTAAGTATAGGTGCCTTAATAACCCATTCAAAAGGTAGAAACAGGGATCCCTAGCTCTAGGATTAAACTCAGTACTTTATACAGAAATAAAACCAAGTTCTAAAAAAATTCAATAATTTTCCAGAATAAAATATTATTTTATTCTGGAATGGTGTACAATTATTTTATTCTGGTTGGTGTACAATTAGAACCAGTTCTGGTTGTAACTCTTCCAGTATAATCTTGCATACTGATACCTATTTTCCTTCGTGGCATACATTTTATCACATTGTTGAGGAATCTAGTTGGTAAGAAAAACACCTCATAAAAAGAATGTTCTGTGGAATATATATCCAGTGTGCAATGACTATAAGCCTCCTTAGTGGTATTGGCAATATATAGTTACACATTTGTTACAAAAATCTTAATTTCCCTATTGGCACATGTGTACCCTCTGGTTTCATTGATAATGACCAATGTAACCGGGTCCAATAGTGTAGATATGATTTCTGGGCACCAGAATTCATTCCTAAAGCACAGGCTGTCTAATAAAGATATTTATTCATCCTAAAAGTTGCTGATTTCATTCTCAGAAGTCAAGGAAGTAAAAAGAAAGACACTGAGAAGTTAGGAGGGAGATACATTACATGAGCATTGTTAATAAAAAAGCAAAAGGAAGACATTAGTGAACAGATCACCAAAGCTAAAACTGCAAATGTGGGTTCAGGTGCAATCATTTGGAAAGTAGGAAGGAACTAGATTATGAAAAGTATTGAATACCATTTAGAATAACTTACACTTATCCATTTGACTGTAGATAATGAAAATTAATAATTCTGAAAAAGAGAAAGCCATGATGAAAACTCCAGTTAGAAAAAAATGCTGTAATCCCAGCACTCTGGGAGGCCAAGACAGGTGGATTACTTGAGTTTAGGAGTTCAAGACCAGCCTGAGAAAGAGTGAGACCCTGTCATTACTGATAAACAAAAAAACTAGCTGGATGTTGTAGTGGGAGCCTATAGTCCCGGCTACTTGGAAGGCTGAGGGAGGAGAATGGCTTGAGCCCAAGAGTTCGAGGTTGCTGTGAACTATGACATCTCAGCACTCTACTCAGGGCAATAGAATGTGACTCTGTCTCAAAAAAAGAAAAGTTATCCTCTAATCTTTATGTGGATGTGACTGATCAAGGAAAAGACAGACACTCAAGGCAGAAGCAGTTGATTCTCACTCAGTATCCATGTTCTTCCCCCATCTTCCATGTATATATAAAAGGATACATAACTAGTTCTGGCCAGCAAACTTACGTGAAGTGTATCACTTCCAGGTTGATTCATTGATTAGCTTTAATTATCCAACTCTCTTATTTGTAGCTCCAATAGGCCTTATGTTGAGATTGTAGCAGACACATGATATAAATGATTTGCATTTCTGAATCAACGCTTATATGGCTTCTGCACTAAAAAGCCACCTAAACTGACATTGGATAAGTGATAATATACATATATAGAGACGTAATACGTTGTGTATCTGAGATTTGGTAGGTTATGACTCCAGTACAAACCTTTTCAGTGATTCTTAAACTTGAGCATGCATCTGAATTAGCTGGATGTCTTGCTAAAACATGGATTGCTACTTACCATTTTCAGAGTTTCTGTTTTAGTCAGTCTGCAGTGGCGTGGGAAATATTTCATTTCTAATAAATTCTCAGGAGATGCTGATCATTGTAGGTCAGAGGAACACAATTGGAAGATCACTGGCCTAGGAAAACTAGAAAATATAGAGCACTTCTGCAAAATACGGTTTGTTTCTGAATTAAAGTAGTAACAAACAAAGTTGTTTTTTTTTTTTTTAAATAAAGGATAAACAACAGGGATGTTGAAAAAGAAGATGTTATACATCTGGTGCAGCAACTACACTATATTGGGGCCAATGAGAAAATCAAAATCACAATGAAGGCATAGATATTTTCACCCTAGCTAACACTGGATGTTCTATCCTCTTTTTGTCTTAGTGATTGGTATATGTCTTTTCTTTTCTTTCTACCTTTGGAAACTCATTTTCCTGTCTACAGTCTTCCCTCTTGGCTTCAACCTATGTAACTGTAGATGAAAGATTAATCATTTTTTCTAAACAATAGTGACATTTTCATGTTGGGCTTATCCTACTCAAGATCTCATTGTTTATTGTCAGGATATGACAATATATCTTGTTGGCCATTCTTTTCTGATAGGTTTTCTTCCTTCCTTTATGTTTAATGCCTTGTATCTAGCAAAAAGAACAAGAAACATGAGTCACTTCTGCAGAAGATTTGAGAATCCTGCAGCTCCTGTGCCGTCTGTTAGGAATTGAGAGGCAGCTGCTGACCTTGAAGCCATGCAGAGCTGGAAACTCCTGTCTAAAGCACTGATTTCTCCATATGTGTCAGTATTTCTTGTGTTGACGCTCTTGATACCTGAACGTTCCCTGGTTTTCCATCATTAATTGCAATCATGACTGTTTGTATTTCAGAATCCTTGGGTTTCAGAGTTGGGGAATAATAAGCTGTGATGGAGATTAATGGCTAAGGCAGCTACAGAAGTCACTCAAAATATAAACTTTTCACTGGAGGAATTCAATAATGGTTTTTAAGTAGAGAAGTTCCAGCTATGGTTAAACACTCATTTTGATAAGTGGTAGTTAGCCCTAATCTTCCGTTCTGACTTAGTCATCTCTCAGATGAGTTAAAGTATAGAGTGCTGAAGCTAGGCTTGGGGATTTGAAGAAATATCACCTAAGATGTATCCTACTTTGTGAAAATGGACAAAAAACCAGAGTAATCAGAACTATACATTCATTACCTCCTGCCATCACATATGTATGTATTTGCACCAAAGCTTTTCCTCTTTTTTTGCAGTTTTTGGCCAGGGCTGGGTTTGAACCCACCATCTCTATCTCTGGCATATGGAGCTGGCGCTCTACACTTTTGAGCCACAGGCACCTCCCTGCACCAAGGCTTTTTCAATTTTTTTATATTTCCTTATTCAATGTTGATGTTGATGATGTTGATGATGAGTTCAGTGATTTAGAGTCTGAGCAAATAAAATATCAATCAATGTATTTTTTCAAAGGTTTTTTTTTTTTTTTTTTTTAATGTGTTCAGTAAGGAGAGATGAAATCACATGTTACGGAGGTCAAAATATTGAGTAGTATTTTATGAAAGGACTACAATGGTTTGCCATGTAAAATGTGTACTTTTCTGCCCCCATTTTTTTTTTTTTTTTACTGAATGACTTAATTTATTTAAATTTACTTGATCCATCAATATCTGTTAATTGAGGAACTGCTATCAAATGTAGCAGAAGGCTACCTGGGGCCACAGTGCCCTCCTGCCTGGACCACTTTTTAGCTCTATGTTTTTATTTTGACCCATTAGCAATTTTGTCTGTCTCTAGGACATCCTCACTATTTTGTTTATTTTTTAATTTAATTTTTATTAAATCATAATTGCATACATTTGTGGGGTACAATGTGATGATTTGATATATAATGTGAAATGCTTAAATCAAACTGATTAACATGACCATCACCTTCCTTATTTTTTGTTGTATACTTATATTTATTTATAATATACTCTTAGTTTTTTTGAAATGTACTCTTGCATTGTGCACCTTAGGTGAGATCCCACCAAATACCCTCCCTCCACTCACTCTCTGCTTCCCCTCCTCTCTCCCTCCTCCTTCTTTCTAGACTATATTTGTGTTTTATCATTTGTATGAATGTGTAAGTGATTATATATTGGTTTCATAATAGTATTGAGTACATTGGATACTTTTTTCCCCCCCATTCTTGAGATACTTTATTAAAAAGAATATGTTCCAACTCCATCCAGGTAAACATAAAAGATGTATAGTCTCCATCTTTTTATGACTACATAGTATTCCATGGTATACATATACCACCATTTGTTAATCCATTCATGTGTTGATGGGCATTTGGGCTGCTTCCCATGACTTGACAAGTATGAACTGGGCTGCAGTAAACATTATAGTGCAAATGTCTTTTGGTAAAATTATTTTTGTTCATCTGATAGATACTTAGTAAAGGAAATGTGAGATCAAGTGGTATGTCAACCTTTAGTTCCTTGAGAATTCTCCATATTTCTTTCTAAAAAGGCTGTATTTGCAATGCCACCAGAGGTGTAGAAGTTTTCCCTTCTTTCCACATCCACATGCAATCTAAATAAAGTATCTCCTAGACATTGTAATTAACTTTGACAAAGTTAATATGAAGGAAAAAATCCTGCAAGAAGACAGATGCAAGAAATGCATTGCCTACAAAGGGAGAAATATTAGAATGACTCCAGATCTTTCAGCCAAAACTTTTCAAGCCAGAAGAGGATAGTCATCAACCTTCAATCTTCTAAAACAAAACAACTTTCAGTCCAGGATCCTGTATCTAGCTAATCTGAGTTTGCCCAAAATATTGAGGAAAAAATAAGGAAGTACATTATATATGGGTAATATGGCTCAGGAGTTGGGGGAGCCCAGCAGGCCATCTGGGGCCACAGTGCCCTCCCACAGAATACATGGGGTTCCAGTCCACAGAGGATCCAGTGGGAGCAGGTCAGAGCAGCCTCCTTTTAACACTATGACCAAGGGAGGGGCAGTGGCATGGCTAGCTAAGCAGGCAGCAGCCATGTGGGGCAAAGGCCAAGGCCCAAGGCCTGGATGTGTGGAGACCAGAAGCTCCCCTACGGACCCATATGGCGGCACATGGGTCAAGCAGCCTCAAAAGTTCCTGCCCTCCCCTGGACAGGGAGGGTGGTATTAATTGCACTTTAACCAGGGGAGTGTTAGCCTTACCTAGATCTATCTTTCCTGGTCAAGAGGTGGCCACTATCTTGAGGGGCACTTTCTTTAAAGTTTGAGCAAATAACATGGGTGGACATTATACACTGAAACACATTTTACATGGCACAAAGGGTAGGTTCTAAAATCCACTCTTGGGGCTATAACTGAATATAGTAAGATTCTAAAATTTAAGATTATTTCTAAAATATCCCTTAAACCCCTATGCAGTGTAGTGTATATAATTTCTTAATGCACAGCAAAATTTGAAAGTCACTGAATTAGTCCCAAGGAAGAAGCAGAAAGAAAGACACTGAGCTTCTGTCTACACATTGAAAGCACTTCAACTTTACGATAATTAGAGTTTGTTCTATTTAATGTTAAACTTCCATTACCTTAATAAATGCTCATAAAAAGTAAATGAAGATCTAACTTCCCCATCTGTTCTACAGCCTTACAGGTGTGTATACAGCAACAGAGATACATTTATTCTTCCATGGCTCCACCTGAAGGAGCTCCTTCCCCTCCAGTTGCAACCTTACGATCATCTCATATTGTAGATGCAAAACTTGGGTGATCATTAGAAATACATGGGAAACATTTTTTAAACTGTACATAATTGATACTTACCTTGAGAAAGTCTTATTCACAAACTCTAAAGCGGAGGTTAAGAACACATTTTAAGAAAACATATTCCTCAATGAATCCGATGATCAGCCAAATTAAAATAGCACTGATGTAGAAGAACCAAGAAACAAACAATAGAATAAATAATACCAGATGCCTTAAGCAGTCCTTCTACTCAAGAGCCTCTATCAGCAGGCCTCTGGTTGTGCTGCCACCAAATTTCTAGATTGTCAAAACTTGATAAGAAGAGCCACATGTCTAATTAGTCCTTGACTGTCTTCCAAAGCAGATGACCACATCCCCAATCCTGCACAGCTGGCCATGTGCTCATTCTATTCATCCAGCAAGTGACTAAGACAAAAGCATTTCTGCAGAGGAGAGATGAGAAAAGTTCAAAGAAAACTATAAAATTCAGTCTCTTTGAGCTATGCAGCTCTTTTCCTGGAATATTTCAATATTCCCAAGCCAACTAAAATTATTTTAATATTCTCTTTTTGGCCATGAAAACCTAGAAAGAAAGAATTTCCCATACTCCTCTTGATGTAATATTTTTCTCCCAAGGAAAGGGAAACTGTCTTGACCACACACAGAAGTTATTCAACTTCTCTGCCAGCTTCACACAGTTTTAGGACTTTTTAATCTTTAAAAGGGCAACATTTGCAGTCCGACTGGGAGATAAGATCCCTAGAAGGTTCAGGATGTAGGTGTACAACCTCTGCAATTGGGCCTTGACCTATAAGAAAAATTGTATCATTTTCTTATTGTACAGGATGCAGATTTAGCCTCGGGCTGAACATAAAACCAGGAATAATTTTCTTTAAGTTCACATCTCTCTGCCTCAATCACCCTGGGTTCTTCCTGTACCTACGGTATTAATCCTCCAATTCCTTCCTCACTAGTATCATCTTGGCAGGAGAGCTTTATCAAGTATTCAGAAATCACATCTGCAGACCTCACATCCTATTCTACAAAGCGAGTACTTGACTTTGCTCCATTGTGATCAATGTATTCTTATGAAAACCTTGTGTTAGGCATTGTTAGCTGAGAGCAGGCTTCGAATCAGGCATCTAGTAAGCCTGTACTAAATGAAGGAGGAGCATGTTTGCCTTCAAGCTGAAGTCTTCGGCAAATAGTACTTTAATCCTGGAGAAGAGCTCGCTATTCTTGAGATTTTCTTCTGGCTCTAAATCAAATATGAATTCTCATACTACTTATTCATGATGGGGCTTCAAGTAAGAACTGCAACTGGGATAGAAATGGTGAATTTTCAGTAAAGTGACAGGACATAGCCAAATTTTATTTCAATATACTCTAGCTTCCAAAGGAAAAAAAATCCTGTCTAGGATGAAATGAGGGGTAGAAAATATGGTAGGGAGAGGACACTATAATAAGTCAAAAGAGACTGAGATTTTGAGCCACTTTTCAGCGCAACTTTAGACAAACTGTCAGAGGTTTTTTACCTCAAAACAGTGTTGAGACAAACTTACTCTTATGGCCTTCAGAAGCAAAATGGCAGAAGAAGAGTTATTATTATAAACAATTTCAAAAAAATTAGAGTAATCATTCCCCAAATAATAGTGTTTAATGCTTAGCTACTTCAGAACCTTCCCTTGCCTCCCTCTGAACAGGCCTGAGTTACCTACCCAACTCTATTTCCGTAACTTATTAACAAAGTTCTCCACAGGTTACTGTTTCCCATTCACCCAAGGCCCAATTTCATTTGACAACACTCACAGAATCTCTCTCTTTCTCCACTTATTAAAAGTTCATTCATTCTCCATGTTCCCAGCCCTAATCCTATTTTCTTTCTAAAGAAAGCCCTTCCAATGAGCCCTCTTTCTCTTATTTTTTTCATCTGACTTTGTGCAGTTCCTGTCTAGCACAACTATCTCATATTGTTTTGTAACTATTTCAAATGCATGTAAGTTATCCCATAAGTTGAAAAATAGTCCTGTCATAAATATTACTATTCATCATGAAGAAACTTAATTTACAGTATTTATTGAATTGAATGGCATCAGATTGATCATGCCAACTCTCCAATCTCGTAGCTAAACAAAATCATTACAAAATACATTATTTTTGAGTCATTTAGAGAGAAAAGTTGAAAATTATATTTCTTTTCCAAGTTTCTCTCACTGACCCTGTGTGAATGGATCTTTTTCTAAGATTCTGGGAGCTCAGAGGACAATCACAGACCCACACAGAAACCAAGGAGAAATGTTCCAGTTTCAAGTCTGTGCAATTTACAACTAAGGTTTCTGTTAAGCTTGACTGATTTATTCATGTTTCCACTGGTGAAGAGAAATTTATATATTTGGAATATCCAAAAATCCCCTGAGATGTCTTTTGTGAACAAATACAAGTGGGCCTAATTATTCAATCAATATGGCCTATTTGATTATATTATTATAGACTGGCCTATTTTTCCTAGAAGATATTATCTCTTTCAAGTGGACAACACATATCATTTTGGTTATTATCCTCTGTAATTACTCACTCAAATGTTGGCTAATAAAAGATATCTGATCCATGAACTATTTCTATTTATCAGAAAATAAAAAGTGTTTCAAATCTGAATATTTTTATACAAAAGTACAAGGTATTCTGCCAATGATAAGCCACACTATTTGTCCTCAGTAGAAATTGTCCAAGATTTCTATTTTCTAGAAATGGTGATAACCCTTGATGACAGCCAAGGCTTTTCTGACAACAAAGAAACAGTACTTTGTATCTTCTTCCAATCCATCATGATTAGAGTGGGTGAATTGAAAACATCCAGCCTGCGCTGGATCAGAGCTCTGGGTGACTGCTGGCTGGGAACCGCTCACAGCAGCTGCTCCGCTGCATTCACCCCATCAGCTGCACTTTATCAGGGAGCACACTCACATTCCTAGGAGAGTAGAGGGCTGCGTGACTCTGCAATAGAAGCCTGGCTGCGGGGCACAGTATTGGTTAACCTTCCTTGGGATTTAGATGTCCCTTCCAGGATGTCTTAGTCTGTTCTGGCTGCTCTAACAAAATACCAGAAACTGGATAGCATATAAGCAACACATTTATTTCTCACTGTTCTAGAGACTGGGAAGTCAAGATCAAGGTACCAGTATTTTGAGGTCTAATGAGGGACAGTTTTCTGATTCCTAGATCCTTCATCTGTGTCCTTACATGGTGAAAGGGGTGAATGAGCTCTTTGGGCCTCTTTTGTAAGACCCTGAGGACTCAGCTCACATGATTTAATCAATCTCCAAAATGCCACCCTCCTAACACCATAACTTTGCAGATTAGGTTTCAACATACGAATTTTTGAGGGACATATATTCAGGCCATAGCATAACAGCCAGCATCTTCACTCAGAATGTTGGCAGAATACAGGCACCTCAAAAGAGTTTTCAGCTTGAATATTCTTTTTGCCAGCCAGAGCACAGATGGAGGGGTGGAATGGGAGTTTGGTGGGTGTTTTCATGTGAATATTTTGGATGGCAGTAAATGAGGATGCTAATAAACACATTTATTCCTGACTTTGCGACAGCTTTGTGGCTGCCCAACTGACAGTTTAGCATCTGGTGGAGCACTGTGTGGGTCAACTGAAGACAACACATACACTAGTCCTTACAGAAAAATTGGATGGAAATAAGAATAGCTGGAATATATACAACCTAGTTGCTGGGTACCGTTGCAGGACACCCACCTGCAAATTTACTATCCTCAATCAACTCTGTCACATTGTTCCAGATTTTTTTCCAAATCAATTGGCTAGTCTCAAGGTAATTTTTTTGTTTTGTTTTCTTTCTCCTCAGTAGGCACTCATGAAATAGGTGAAACAGAATTATCATGAAATTATCATTTGGAGTTTAGGGATAAAGAAATAGGGTAGCACTAGCAGTTTGCTTTACACAACAGTTTTAGTTTTCTGTGTTCACTTTAATCTCACAACTGAAGAATAGTGCTCAGCTTCCACCTGGTGCATGCTAAAAAGCTTGGCAAAAAGTTATGTGAAAGTCAGTCTTTGTGTGAATAATTACATTTGTTGAAAGGAACCCAAATACTACAATACTGAGCTACTTTCAAATGCCTACTCAATTCTCAGTGTAAGGGAGATATTGCTCTTATTATATTCATGGAACTTAAGATGGAGCCCCATTAGTATGAAGAACTGTGTGGTTTTGGGAAAGTCACATGGCTTTTCTGCGCTCCAATTGACTTATCAATAATATAAAGTCATAAGGTTGTAGGGTAGAAGGAATAAGAGCAATTTCAAGGTCCTTTTTCAATTTCACATTTTATGATTTATGGCAAGAAAGTCCTCTTAAGGAATATCTAATTGTATCTGATGATGGTTCCAAATAAAGAGGAATAAATATTAGAAGTAGAATTCTTTCAGAGAGTCTTTTTCCTCGTTAATTTAATTGTTTGGTTTAAGCATCCAAGCTGTGAGAACTAAATAGCTTGCTGTGTTCATGAACATTTGCAAAGAATCATTGGTTTTTCAGGGCAATTACGCAAGCCCAGAGCTCTCATGCTTTCACAAAGCAATTGCAACAACTCCTAAACACAATGACCTGCTTTCCCTGGCTGATATTGGGCTTCGTTCCTTTAACAAAATGATTCTTGAGCAAAATTTACATCCAAGCATTATTGCTTGGAACACAAATTTTCATTGATTTTGTGTTCACTTATTATTTCATTCAGCAAATAGTTATGGGTACAACTAGGTCCTGAACATAGAGGAACTGCAAACGTGAATAAAATCTTAATGAAGTCAAGAACCACACATAGGGATACACGGTTATCAAAGAGACCACAAATCCCCTCACTGGCATTTTATACCATTTCTCTACTGACTACTGAGGAAAGGCATTCTGAGAAAATAAATTGAATATGCCCTTTTATAATTTGTATATTATGTCCAAGAAAAGAGAGTAGACTGAAATAGGATGATCAAATCTGCATTGAAGCAATATAGCAGAGTGAAAAGTTCATGAGTGAAAAATGAAATTGTTCATGTCTCCATCTAGCCCTATGTCTCCATTCATCCATTTATCTATTCATTAATTCAAAAATATTTATATTGAACATCTATGTTGTGCCAAGTATTGTACTAGGAAAGAGAAGTGATATTTTCTCCATCCAAGAGCTTACATTTTGGAGTAGGATGGTGAGAGTAGGTACTTAAGACAGAGAATGATTTGTGTTATGATATATTGATGTTTACATGTGCCAAAATTCAAGAATATCTTCTTGAATGAAGAAAAAGATATCTTAAAACCTGGATTATAAGTAGGGGCATTTAGGTAGGTGAAGGATGAGGGTTGAAGCAAAGGAGGGGAAGAAGAGAATGTGCCATGCAAAGGTAAAACAGCACACACCAAGGTCAAGAGAGAAAAAAAAAAACAGGAGGTGGAATTAATTACATTTTATGGAAGTGTTGACCTCCAAAGAGGGCAAGAATGACTTAAAATGGGGCTAATGTAAGCAAAAAGAGATCTTGTATAGTTTAGATCTAAATATTAAGGCAATCACTCAAACTCCAGTCTGAAAAATGTACTGAACACTATGAAACCATTAGGAGAATGAAATATGACCTAATTGTTCCTACAAGTCATTATACTGAGTAACCTGATTGTTACTACAAAGGAGATGATGTCTTGAAAAGGGAAACATCAGTAGTTTCTGGAAAGAGGAGGCAATTTGTTTATTTATTTATCTGAGATAGGGACTTGCTATGATACAAACTCCTCAGCTCAAAAATCCTCCTCCTTGGCTTCTGGAGTAACTAGGACTATAACCATGTGCCACTACGCCTGACTAGGAGGAGGCAATTTTGAGAAACACCAAAGGGTGGGTATATGTAACTGGTTGGTTAGATATAGGAATGAAAGAGAACTTCAACTGACTTTCTGTTTGCCCTATGTCACTTGTGTCCAAGTGGAATCACTGTGATGGAGGATGAGGGAGTAATTGAGGAGGGAGAGGATGACCACTATTTCCAATATTCTCAACTTTACATGCACATGGTATATCCAACTTGAGTTCTCTATTGGACAATAGAGAATGCAAAGCTCAGGGAAGGTAGAGGAATATAAGATTTGAAAATCATCATTATAATAAAATAATTGGATCCAGGGGAACACAGGGACATGATAAAAAATAATTCACTGAGAGAAAATAGAAGGGGGTAGACTAAAAAACTTTGAATAATATTATAATGTATATATTTGTAATGACATTGGTAATATTTTATAATTGGCATTTAAGAAGAAAAGTAGCTTAACCAGGGTATTAAAGGGAGTAGTCAGAGATGATAGAGGAAATTTTAAAAAATGTTTTTTTTACTAAATGTCACTGGGATATTCAGTTTTTCATGTGCCTGTTCATACTCAGTTCATTTCCATTCTTCTGTCCTCAGCTGTATAGTTCAGGGGCCTGGATCCCTCAAAACATCATTTTCCAGACTTCCTTGTGGGCTGACTTTCAATTCAGTTTGAGCAATGAGCAGCAATATCAGCTGGGAATTTTACAAGATACAGACAAGGAAGAAGGTACTGATCTTCCACTGTCTTTCCGGTGATAACTTTAGCAGCACCAGCCATGTCCTCTAAGGACTGTGGGCTCCACCAGGATCAGAGCTTCCCATGCAGTGGTTTTAAGTGTCAACATTATCTTTCAACAGTGTCAGTTGGTAGTGCACTCCTGGATTATGGTAAAAAACATCTATTCCCTTATTTATCTTATCCCAGAGCTAGTAAAAGTTTCCTGGGGTTACTTTCTGTACAAACGATTTCTGTTCTTCCTCCTTCATCCATCACACACTCCAAATTTTTAAACATGACTTACAAGATTTGTATTATCTTTCTGGGGATAGTTTTCCTCAATAATTTGTGCTGTTCTCTTTCTCCCTTTGAAATTAACACTCTAATAGATTTGAGAATATTTGGAGTCTTCCACTTTGCAAATACTTTCCCTGTATTTAATCTCCATTTGAAACATCTGGCATTGCTGTTGTGTTCCTGGTTAGACTTTAACTGACTCAGAGTTCCTGCTGGAAAGAGAAGATTGGCATTTTATGTGACAGCAAGGAAATTATTGGGCATTTTGGCAGGAAACATTTCAGGGTATAAGTGAAATGAAAGCTAGACTACTGGGGTTTGAGGAAAAGGGTGGTTAAGTACAGAAAGTGATGACAGGCATTTCCTAGAATTTTGACCATAAAAAGGAGGAGATTAAAAGGCGGCAGATAAGACAAGGAGTTCTAGTCTTGTGACATCAAATATGGTAGCTTATAGCCATCTGTAGTTACTGAGCACTTGAGTTTTGGTTAATCTGAATTGAGGTGAAAGTATAAAACAAACTTGTTAGATTTCAAAGACTTAGTTTAGCAAAGCAAATATTTCAATAGTTTTATATGATTATACATAGAAATGAAAATATATTCGATGTTAGATCCAGTAAAAAAAGTGTTAAAATTAACGTCTTTTTACTTTTATTTACTGCCTTAGTATATTCAAGCTGCTATAACAAAATACCATAAGCTGAGTGAATTATTAATGACAGAAACTAATTTTTCATAGTTCTGGTGATTAGGAATTCCAAGAACAAAACTGGCAGATTCAAGGTCCAAGATAGCTGTTTTCTTGTTGTGTCTTTGCATGGTAGAAGGAGTGAGGGAGCTCTTCAGGGTCACTTTTGTAAGATTTCAAATCTCATTCATGAGAGCTCTGTCACAATGATGCATCAGAGCAACTATAGGTAAAATGAAAAAATGTAGCTCTTCCCCTTAAATAGAAAAGAAAAAAATTGTTGTCTTTTCTCATAAGTCTCTTAAATACAGTTGGGAGTCAATAGTTGACATAAGATTTGCATTTGGAAAGTAAATACCTTGGTAGAGTTGCAAGATAGAATTGAAAAGGAAAACCTGAAGGCAAAGAGAACAGTTAGAGCAGTGGTTCTCAACCTTCCTGATGCTGTGGCCTTTTAATACAGTTCTTGTGGATCATGACTCACAGGTTGAGAACTGCTGAGTTAGAGAACTTTAGCAAGAGTCTGGGAGAGCAGTTCTCTTAAGGGAGTACAGTGGAATTGAAAGGAGAGGGTAGTTTAGCTGATATTTTGAAAACAGAATCATCAGGGTTTGAATAATTGTTAAATGTAAGGGTTTAGGGAAGAAACACACTCCCCACCAAATGCACAGAACACTGTGGATTTAGATTTGGCACTCATGTTTCTGACGGGTTTGTTTAGAAAGAGAAAATGTCATCACCTTCAAAAAAACTTTACTTATAGTATTGGTTTGCCAAGGACCAGAGACATCACCACATGCCCCAGTGGTACAGCCAAACCTTCTTATCTTAAATGTTCTCCTGAAATCCACAAAGAGCAAGTCTAGTGGGAGAAGGAGGGTATTGGATACAATATTTCCAACTCCCATCAACAATCAAGAATTTAATCCAAACATCAGCTGGTTTCTAATATGATATTACTCTAATGATGCTGAATGGCTATAAGTGATTGAAACTACCCTAGAGGTGGAAGCAACAGATAAGGTCTGGCTCCATGTAGACCAACCATGGAAGTGACTTTACCTAGCAGAACCCCAGTTTTTTCAACCGTAAAATAAAAATGAAAATATATGTCACCAGATTACTTTCAAATTACACAGGGTCACGTAAGTGAGTTAATTTTACAGATAAGGATGCTTTAGGTGATTATGCATATAGTGTATTTTCATACTTCTCTTTCAATTTGCACACAGGTTTGTCCCTTTTGCCCCCAGTGGAGATGTGAGAATTTCCAGAAGTGAACTTTTAATGAATAACCTCCTACACTATTACCTCACCCTCCACTGTAGGAGGAAAGTAGTTTTGAGCTGAAAGACCTATTAATAGGGCTTCCAGTAGCCATCCCCCCCAATGGTAAATAAGTGTTGGTGAGGCTGCCTGTGTGGGGGGAGGCATGCATGTGTATGTGAATTTCAGAGTCGAATTGTAAAAAGAAAACATCACAGCTTGAAAAACCTACACTTGACTGTTTTGCAAAAACAGTTTCTACAATTAACCCTGCTGATCTGTTTATAAACACAACATAGTGTAAACACACACAGTTTCTCTCATTAATTTTTGATAAGCAATAAAACTTAAAAATATTTTACCTCTAAGCATATGTTATCTGCTTTTGGCTTCAGTGGCAGGCATATGCTTTAACATATGATTCTCCATCCTGTCTCAAATGCACATGACTTGCATCTGAAACAATGGATGAACTACATGTGGGCATCTCACTGACTGCATGTTTGGCTCATTTACATTTGGGGGTTCTTTGAATAAGACAGGGGGAATACATGAATGCCTAAATCAGGGAAACTTCAAATTGCATGAATATGTGTTACTCTGTCCATTCTTAAAATAGTTTGGTTGTCTCTATACTGTAATTTGAGTTTGTGAATTTTCTTCTTCTTTATACCCACTTGTCCTCACATAACACCATAGCAATCTGTCATACTGGGCCCCATCCTGGAAATAGAATTGTTAAAGTCATTCTTTTCTTTTAAGCAACCCAAACAAGTTAAATATCTTTTGCATATTCAACATGGTACTTGCTAAAAATTTTTTTTAAGAGTAGAAACAAAAAATGCAAGCAGCAACCCAAATAGTTGGAGAGTTAAGATTGACACATAAAACAATTAATAAGTAATTACATCTGAATATTAGGTCAATAGCATTTAGTGAAAACTATTACATTTCACCATCAATCATGGTCAGACTATAAATAGTGAAAAGCTGAAAGAGTTGAAGAATATAAGGAAAGACTGAAGGAGTAAAGGATAATTGACCTGACTAGGAACCACAGGCAGGCTAAGAAGAGGAAGACATTGATCAGAAGCCAAAGAGAAGAGGAAGACATTGATCAGAAGCCAAAGTAGTCTGAGGCTGGGATTTGGGGTTGGTGCGCATGTCAATGGGAAGGCCGGTGTTACCAGCACAGAAGATTTGGGGAGTATTTTTCTGAGTTAAAGTTATCTAGAGACATCCTTCTAAGGAATTTGAGTAGTAGGTAGCAAAGATGAAAGTAGATGAATAGAAATTGGAAAGCCTGGCTGGTTTTGAATCAGAGACCAGCTGGGAATGGGACCAAGTTAACCTGAAGCAGTGCTCAGAAAGGATTAAAACTGAAAGGAAGACTAGAGTGGGAGGGAAGACAGGTACATTTTAGTGATTCAAAGTTGTGGTAATGAGGGCTTGGACTAAGGGAATAAAAGAACAAAATGAATGAATGGAATGAAAAGCCCACCCTCTTACTAGCAAAGGTGACCATTGTCACTGACTTATCTTCTTTTTCCTCAGCTACTCCTTCTTTCTCTTCACGTTTTCTTACTTTACTTGACAATTAAGCACTTACTATAAAATAGATACTGTGCTAAATCTGTTGTATTAGCTCTTGGTTTTCACATTAATATTAGATGGTTTTTTAATGCCTGTTGTTGATTAGTAAACTTGAAGCCTTCTAGGGCAGAGTGAGTGTCCCAACCCACAACTGTGTAACATGGAAGCCCAAGCATGTAACCAATGAACCATCATCAGCTCTCTTATCCCATAGCATCACGGGATGTGTAGTTATCTTTAGTTTTTCCTATCTTCTGTTTTCCTTTACCTTATATTGTTAAATGTCTTTTCATTTAAATTTAAAAGTAAAATATGCACATTGAAAAGAAAACAATTTAAGTATTACACAAGTACACAGAGTTTAAGGTCAATGTTCTTACATATTGCTCCACCCCTCATCCATAGCAATTTCTATTGATTCTCTAGAGGTAACTGATAATAACAGTTTATAGTGTACTTTCTATATCTTTGTCAATGCCAATTGCAATTGCTTTTCCATAAGAATTTACCTTGCTTCAGATTCATCTCGATACATGAGGAAGACCTTGTCCTCTCATTCCCCTTGGTGTTGGTGGAGGAGTTGGGAGAGAGGAACAGGATACTCAAAAAATATGACCTATATAGTAACATTAATATTTTTTAAAAACAAAATGATGCCTTTTTATCTTCTCACAAAGTTTTATAAATACAATCCAACAAGTTAACTATGTACATTTATTTCAGTTCAACAAATATGTATTAAGAGCCTACAGAGATTCAAGTGCTCTCTCAACCCTGTCTATAAAACAGGTTTTCAATTTTTAGGATGGTCATGGTCCAGTAAAGGGGACAAGTATATATAAAGTGGATACAATAAATAGAGTGAACACAGCAATCATAAAGATCTATTTGAACCAGAAAAATACTATTCTGTAAATCTGCTGCATAACGAACCATCTCAAGTCTCAATGGCTTTAAACACTTTGCCAGTATGTCTCGTACTTTTATGGTTTAGCTGGGTTCAACTGGGAAGTTCTTGCTTGTAGTCTTCTGTTTTTGCAGTCAGGTAACAGCTAAAACCAGCCATGGCAAGACTCAGCCCAGCTAGATATCCAAGAAAGCTTCATCACCCCCATGTCTGTCACCTCAGTGCTCTTCTAGGTGACATCTCCAGAGTGGCATCTCTAGAGTAGCCTGTACTTTTTACATGGCCATTCAAAATTGTGAGAAGCAGTAAGTTGAACTCCCAGGCCAGTTAAGAGCTATGGTGTCATTTCTGCTGTGTTTTGCTGATCAGAGCTGTCACAGTGCCTGACCAAATTCAAGGAAGTGGAGAAATAAAACCCATCTCTTGATGGAAGAGTGACAATGGCAATGTTCCAATGCAGAAGAGCATACAGTAAGAGATATTTTGGCAACCGTCTTTGGAAAATACTATTTTCTACTGGTAATATAGGGAATGGAATATTTAGTGTTTGGGGGAGGAGACAGCATTATAGGGAAGGTAATAGCTGAACCAAGTTTTGAAGAGTCAGAGTTTAAAAGGTAGAATGGATGAGAAGTAGGTTATGGAAAGCATGTCACAGACAGATTAAAGACATTGACCAAGTTATGGAAGGCTGAAATAGCTTTGGCAAATGGGACTGAAGTGTTAGACATGGATGGAATAATGAAGGGCCTTGTCAACTGCATTCAAGTGATGGAAAAATTTTAAATGTTTCTGAGAAAATGAGATATAGGATAAAAATTATTTTGTAGAAATTTCACTATAGCAGTACAGTGGAATAAGAAAGTCAGGGGGCAAGAGAAGAGGCAGAAAAAGTTGTGAACAGTTACTTTGCCAAGAGGCAGAATGTTTCACTGGATTTGAAGTCAGTTCATCTGGGGATGAACCTTGGCACTCTAATTTACTATGTGTGACTGTACATGTTACTTATCTTTCTGTGCCCCATATTTTGATCCAAAAAATAGACAATGTGCCATTTCGTTAGAATGATTGCATAAGCCAATCTATATATAAATCAATTAAAACAGCATTAGCACATAGAAAACTAATATTTTCTGAAAATATTTTAAATTCAAGATTTCGTCATGCTATTGCAACTGGAGCTTTTCATTGCCTGCTGTAGTATCTTATTTAATATTTTTATCACATTAAGATAATGCATGCTTTGACAGATGTAGACAATGAGAAGCACAGGGACTATGTAGCTTTCCAAGGTCAACCATTGGCATTTAGGGCCAAATTTTTCAAAGAAAGAATAAGTCAGGACAATTTAGTAGTAGAATCAGAAGGTTCCCTTTTAGCCTATATAGCCATAAAATACAGAAAATATATAGATGGTTATATGTATACACACATACACACATAAAATGTACATAACATATAATACCTAAAGAACTAAAGCATTTCTTTGCAGTTATTTTTAAAAACATTATCTCTCACCTAGATTATTTTAACTCTGAGTACAAGGCAGGCTCACAAGTTGCTAAAGATTAAATTTATTCAGAACCAGAAATCACTATTTGCTTAGACAGAAAGACCAATTAGGGTTCTCATCTGTCCGGGAAAAAAGAGCTGACGAATCAACTTTGCAGGATGCACCAGCACTCTGAGCTTGCCTTGTCTTTGTTAGCAGCACAACACACTTCTGTGCTTTGGCCTGGCTGCTTCTCCTATTCATCCTACCCTGATATGCAGGCAGCCTATTTAGGCCTCTGAGAATATGCATTCTGGAGGAGATAAATCTAAATTTGCAGACTTGGGTGCAGAAGCAATAGGAAATGAGAGTATGAGTTCTTACAAGGCAATGCATTATTATTTTTTATTTTCTGTAACTGTTATTTTGTGTCCTGTTGTGATAACAGAAGACACTTTGGTCAGAGCAGGAATAAATCTTTAGGAGACAAATGTAGTGAAAAACAAGAAAGAAAGAAGGAAAGAATAAAAGGAAAAAAGATCTGGGCTAACAACAGGTATCCATGAGGTAAATACTTCTCTTTCTCTGTTAGACGCATGTTTTATGGGACAAATTGAAATGACATGATCAAAAACCTTTCATACTCACAACAGGAAGCCCTGGGCCAGACGGGAATTCTTGCGAACTCATTGGGCAGGCAACATTTGAGGTGCCTCCTTATATAATTTTTTGCTTCCCTGTGAACTCAGGTTCATTATCCAATGGAGAAGAAATCTGTGGGAAACTTGACGTTTTCTTTTAACTTGGTTTCCAACCAACTGTTTCATGAGTGCTTTTATTTGATAGATATTGCACCCGCAAGAGTTAGCTGGAAGGTTGATTTTCATTCAAAACAGCTTGTAAACCATGGGAATCAAACTGGCTAAAAATTCTTCACTTGACTGAAAGAGAAAAATGTAAAACAAAAAACCTTCATTTCCATCCTTTCTCTTTTACATTGGTTTTCTTCTAATCAGATGGATTCAGTGTTTAGAAACCAACAAACTCTAAAGTAAAGTGTACCTTTTTTATGATGGAAAGTTTATTACCAAAAACACTGAAGAGGAAACACTCCTCAGCTCAAATACTTTCTTTCTTAACCCACATTCTCTTTCCTTTAAAGACCTTGGTTTTGCATAAATGACTCTCTCAAAGGCCAGATAGAGAAACAAAATCCTCCTCCTCCCTGAAGTCAGGAAAATTGAATTACTTCAGGAGTACTTAGAGTTATTACTATCACTCCTGGGGCCACTCAGACCAGAAACCTGTGTCCTTACCTATGGGATATAATTCCCAGCTTTATTCTATGTTTACGTTATGTTGTTCAAGCCATAGAAGATACTAGGATCTGTTTCTTGGAGGTTGGCATAGAATAGACAGAGGGACCACAGGCCAAAACAGTGACAGAAGAGATGTCATAACTAATTTGAGTGCAAGTGTAGCCAAGTTTTCAGCAGTGTTAGGTATACTGTTTATGATGTTTCTCAAAATCAGGTTGAATGATGATCTTTTGAAAAAAGTATCTATCTATTTGTCCGTCTATCTATCTACTGATAAATTTCTTTATTTGAGACAGAGTCTGACTCTGTTGCCCAGGCTAGATTGCCGTGACATCAGCCTCATTTATAGCAACCTAAACTCCTGGGTTCCACCGATCCTTCTGCTTCATCCTTGAATATCTGGACCTACAGGTGCCTGCTACAATGCCAACTAAATTTTCTACTTTTAGTAAAGTTGGGATCTTACTCTTGCTCAGGCTGGTCTGGAACTTTTGAAATCAAAGAATCCTTTCACCTTGGCTTCCCAGAGTGTTAGGATTAGAGACATGAACCCCTGTACCTATATAATCTATATTGATGCAAGAGATATTAGAGTGTGGTCTAGACACTTAGGGCAGAAGAAGAAACTGGCAGAATAAAAGGCAAGGGAGAAATCTCAGGTTTTAGCTCAGACATAGTCTGAAAGGAAGTGAAGAGACAGTGTGAGCCAGAGCAGAAAGAAGGTGGGTATTCACACCAAGTGAGGCTTAAATAAGGAGGCAACATGCCTGGTGTTTATGTCACTATGCAGTGACAACAGATTCTTCCAAACTCCCTCTCCAGGGCAATGAAGCTGCACCAGACATTTCATTACACCTGAGTCTGGATTGACCAAACATGAAAGTAGCCAACACAGGAAAAAGTAGTAGACACAGGTGTCCTCAAGATTATAATGAAAGCTCTAGCTAAACATTAGATTAGAGTTGTTATCAATTCCTGGTTGTAAAGTCAGTAGATACATTTGGAGCAGAGAACTTATTTCATAGCCAAAAATAAATCTTTATTTTCTGTTCTTACAAATCCTGATTTTATGTTATTGAACAGAAATCAAAGAAGAAACATTTTAATTTTTCTACCTAGGTTTGTGGTCAAGAACTATCAGCTTTCATAACTGGTTTTGTGACATACTCTAAAAATAAGCATGAGGACTTAGTTGGATATCCTCACAGAGGATTCTGCTAAGTCTAAGAGAAAGGAGAAGGGATGATGTTTCTGATGAATGGTGTTGTATATGGTAAGAGCATCCTTTTCAATAAAGCTGTCTGCTTAAGTCAGAGGATGCTGTAGGCATCCATGAGGCCAGCCAGGACCTCATCAAGCCTGGCGGGAGGGACACTCAAGCACCTAACCCACTTACTCTCACAGCCTTGAAGGTCACTGAATGACAAGCCGTATGTTATCAGCCTAAATAACTAGGCCTCCTGTGAGCAGTCTGGATGGATGGATGGAGCAGCAGAGTGCAGGAGACACTCTGTAATAGCTGAAAGGAACTCACCACAGGCTCAAGGAGCACAGGAAATGCTTTTTTGCCAGTGGAAGCTTGTAATTGGAGTTTTAAAAAGAGCAGCTTTGTGCTGAGAAGCCTGGGGTGTAACTCCTGGAAACAAGAACATTATTAGAAGCAGAGGTTTCAAAAAGACAGCAAAGAAGCCATGACATGGATGAGAATCGTGACAAATGGCCTGCGTCACGAGGGACTAAAGAACTTAACCACTACCTGCACATCCGTCTCTGAGGTCACATGAGACTTAAACACATTATTCCTGAATACATGTTTTCAGCTATTCAAAAGATACTTATTGAGCACTTATGATGAGCCTGGTTAAAGTACTGAGGGTGCCACAAAAGATACCATATACTAAAGCACTATGAAAAATACAGAGTGATCAAGGTTAAATGCAGAACCTTCCTTTCCAAATGTTTAACTGAAAATCCCTTTTATGACTTACATTAGATAACTGAAGATCAGGAATAAAATTTATATTGAATGGAATAAATTCAATTGAATTTATTGGCTTTGAATTATGTATTTTGCAGAAAATTTTACCTTTAATTTTTTCAAGGATTATTTAGACCCTCCCAAAAGTTAGTTATAATCTGGAAAATTTAAATATGATGTGAATTTTTTTTTCTTTTAAAAATTTTCTAAATTTTTTTGACTCTTCTCTTCTCTGATTCTGAATATGATTTTTCAAAAAACATTTCATTGAGCACCTAGAATGTACCTGGTGAAATAAAGAAAACTACCTAAGACAGAGTGGTCTAAACTCTATGCCAGAAACAAAAATATACTTTCTATTTCCAAAGCCTTGATTTCTTCTCCTTTATATTTATTTAGCATTCTACAAGTTAAAAATGCTTTCATACATCGTTATCATTACATTATTATTATTCATGAGGACTTAATATATGCCAGACTGTGTCCTAATCAATTTAAGTGCTTTAAATTCACACAACCAATCCTTGTGTAAATTCATACAACCAATCTTTGAGTAGTTATTATCACTACCCCTAATTTTCAGATAAAAATACAAAATCTGAGATCCAGAAAAGGATTAAAACAGGACAAGTCTTTGTAGGCAGACAAGTGAATCTATCCCTCTTTCAACCTATTACAGTTTGCAGGAAATTACTGATTTATTTAATCAGCTAATGGGCCCTGCCATGTGCCTGAGGCCTAGTGCAACTTCCCGAGCCTGACTAGAAGTAGATCCATCGAGCTACTTCCTTGTAGCAATGACTCAGCAAGGCCTGGCCTGAAACCGCCTCTACCTATATACAGCCAACGTGGTACCATGCCATTGGCCCAACCCTGTCATGCACCTCATCCCCCGCCTTCGTTCCCTGCTCCTTCCCCACGCTCTATATAAACGGCTGCTTGAGGCAATAAAATTGAGTTCCTGCTTAAAAAAAAAAAAAAAGAAAGAAAAAGAAAGAAATGAAATCAGAAAGGAAGAGCAAAGAGAGGGAAGGAGGGAGGGGAGTGGGGCTTTGGTGTGTGCCACACCTTTTGGGCGCAAGACATGAATGTAATAGGGACTTAGGGATTATTGTACCCTCAATGAATCCCCAACAATAAAAAATAAAGAAAAAAAAAAAAAGACCGGCCTCAGTTCAGCAGAACCGCACAGAGGGGCGGCCATGCTCACATACTAGCCCTCCTCTCCTCAGTCACTTAGCAAATAGTTACTGAGGCTCTACTGACAGGGAGAGTAGTCTAGGCACGGAGTATGCAACAGGAAACAAAAAAGACTCAGTCCCTGTTGTTGAAGGAGCTTGCATTCTAACAGAATGCCCTCCAAGAAGTTTATTTTCTCATAAAGGGAAACTGATGAATATAAAAATAAAGGTTTATGATATAGCAAAAGTGATAGGTTAGAAACTAAAGAAAGGCCGGGGGGTGGGAGGTGGTTGGGGGTAGGTAGGGCAAGAGGAGAAGTGGTCATTATTTTATGTTCACAGAGGACAGGGAAAGGCTACTTGGTAAATTACATTTGAGAAAAGCGTTTGCAGGAAGATATTACAGAGTCTGTGTTAGTTTTATCCTGAAAAGCAGCCTAAGCACTTCACACTTCCCAATTCTCTGCCTAAGCTACCTGTATTACGGTATCTTCCTCATCTTCGTAGGTTTCAACAGCAGACCACCCAAACCCAAAGAATCAGAGTGCTGGTGATAAACTTTTCATCAATAAATAGAAAATGCCCAAAGCTGCAGTCTAAATGATCCTACCATGACCACGAAATGCACATGCTGAAATCTACTTCCCAGTGTGATGGTATAAAGAGGTGAGGCCTTGGGGAGGTGATTAGGTCCTGGTGTCAGACCCCTCACACAAGTTAATTCCCTTATAAGAGAGGTCAAGGGGCTTGTTTGCCCCTTCCACTGTGTAAGGACATGGCAGGAAGGAGACATCTGCACCAACAAAGAGGTCCTCACAAGATAGAAAATCTGCCACATCTTGGTCTTGGAATTTCCAGTTTCCAGGACTGTGAGTAATAAGTTTATAGGGTTTTTCTTTGCAGTTTTTGGCAGGGGCCAGGTTTGAACTCACCACCTCTGGTATATGGCGCCCTACTCCTTTGAGTCACAGGCACTGCCCATAATTATGTTGTTTACAAGCTACCGAGTTTATAGCATTTTGTGTGGCAGCCAGAATGGGCTAAGCATCTATTTTCAGTATTTTATAATTCGAGAGAATACAGTCTTTATTTCATAAGTCATAAACATAAGATTTTGCAAGCAAAATCATTACCAATCAATAGAACTAGGAAGTGGGAGATTCAAAACCACCACTTGGAGGTCTTTGTTAACTTCCAAAGGACGTGTTTTTCTTTTTAAGGCTGTCGTGCTGCATGACTGCAAGGAACTCTATTCCCAGTGTAGTCCACATCCTGACCAGAATTGTACCACGAAGCTGCCTCTGTTTACTGCATTATTAACCAACAATACCAATCAAAGAAGAAAAAGCAACACACAATCTACCCTACACTTGCAGCCTGTCACTGTGTCCCATCTCTTCCCATAGCACTTTATGTCCATTTTTTTCATACTCTACTCCAGCACCTATGCCATGGTTGTGCAATTGTTTGAAGGCAGAGTGGAACTTTACATGAGGCTGCAGGTTACTGGAGAACATGCATAGGATATTAATCATCTTCGCTTCTTCAGTCTTACATAAACATTGTTAGTAAGTGAATCAACACATTTTAAAAATTAGAAAGTTTTAGCTTCTATTCTTTTTTTTTTTTTTTCATCTGTGTATGCCTTTTCTCTCATATTTCTGAATCTAAGAATACAATTTAGTATGAATTGCCAAAACAGCTTCAAAGTAGTTTTGTCACTTATTTAGGGCATACTTGTGAATGGTCTTTCATGTGGTTTAAGTAGCCATTCTTTTAAGAGAATATGACTTTGTAACCATAACCATACATCTGGCCAGAAACAGATATTCCATTATGTTTCTAAAGCCAAGCAAAGAACTTTCAAGCTGTTTGTCAGAAGCAGTGAAGGCAGAGTGTTTGAACTTGGCTTAGGCAACAGAGGTAATTTGATGAAGAAAGTGTACCAAGAGCTTTTTCTCTGTTCTTTGATAATGCCACATGCCTTGCTTGTTTTCCAGAGTTTTTAATAGAGCCCAGACATGACTGGATGGACAGATTGTTGGAGCAAGAGCTCTTTTTCAATGATAGGTTGCGTCAGGTCGTTCATGGGTGTTTGAAGTTGGATGTGTGAATTTAAAATGCATGCTACAAAAAGAAGCCAATCAAGACAGTGTTGTTTACAACCGGAATCAAAAGGATCCCCATCCTAGCATAGTTTAGGAGTGACCCTCACCTGATAAAGTTGCCAAGGAACAACTGGCCAAAGAAACTGGTGTTCCAGAATCTAAAATTCAGAATTGGTTTAAAAACTAGAGTGAAACAGAGACAACAAGAGTCAAAATGCTCCTTTGGAAAAGATGAAACCCAGAAGCAGGACCAGCCTCAGTGCTGGTGTCAGGAGTGCACACCCGATGGAGCCAGATCAGACGGGGCAGCGGTCACAAGCAATCAGAGAAGCCAACTGGGTCAAGCCTTTGGGAGGAACCCATTCCCTGATACTGCTACCAGGAAGAAGCTGGCTAAGCAAACAGACATTCAGGAAGCAAGAATTCAGGTGTGGTTGCAGAAACAAAGATCTCTGTATCATAAGCACAGCAAAAGGGAGGCCAGGCCTTTCCTGTTAGATGGGCCCAAACGGGACACCAGATCAGGCTGTTCCACAGCACCTGATCAACCTGTCCTCTCCTGGATAGGTCTTATCTGGGTCCTGAGGTTGACATATCTCACATGGCACAATGGTGGGATGAGATCTGCCAGGCTCTGACTGCAGAATGGACCCTCTCAAAGGGCACACTGACATGGCCTTGCAGCCGCAGCAGGCACAGCTCATGAGCCATTTTACCCACTCCTCCAACTGCATCAGCGATGTGGAAACCTCAAGCCTTTAGGCCAACTCCTGTCGTCCACAGATTTTCAATAAAAGGCACAAACCTTTCTGAGTCCTGATCTGCAGGGAGAGGAATCTCTGCCCCCCGCCTCCTCACTGAGGAAGATTTTCAGCTCTGCTCCCATGTTGCAAGGCTCACCAGGGGCTGAGCTCCAAGAGGAGGAGTGTGTTACCCTCAGTACCCTGGTCCAGACCTCCTTTCTTTTGATGTAGATAAAGGATGAATGACAGGACATCCTGTCCTGGAGCAAGACTAAGGGAGAGGGAAAGATAAATTACTTGGGGGGTGGAGGGGATGTTTGCATGGCATGTGGGCAGCAGTTATCTGTACCCATCTCATGGATTGAAAGATTGTTTCCAAGTCCCACCCTGCCTGAGGAAGCACCAAGAGCAGGCGTAGGTGGACACATGTGCTGAATCCTCCTGAACAAAAGCCTTTCCTGATAAATATGACCTCCTCCCTATAACCACCATGTCCTCTACAGTCTGGGAAATTCGCCAGCTCCAACCCCACTGAGGCAATGAAAACAGGGCTACAAGAAATACACGGGTATTTCTTCCCCTCTGACAAGGTGGGAAGGCAAACTTGAAATTAGTTTGATGTGCAGAAAATGAAGAAAGAGGGGATATTGTGTTACCTGATGATAGGAGCTCCTCGGCCCCAAGTTCTGAAGGTCTGAATTCAGAACTTAAACCTACCTCAGGATCCATAAATAGGGGAAATGATTCAATGCATGCAGATATAGCTGTAATACTGAGTATTCTTCACTTAATGTATAAGTATAAATTAAATGTATTATTTTCCTCTGACCACTTAAAATGTATAAAAGTTACAGCAAAACCCTAACTCCACGCAATCACTGAACAAAGTCTAATGATGTTAATATTGCCACATTTTTGGGTTTTTCATATAGATTCACGTGTACGTGTGTAGACATAAAATTCCTCATTTTATTATAAAGTATATGTCAACTAAAAAAACAAAAGAAAGTGCACCAAAATTTTTAAAACATTTTTCTCTTGGTATTTTATATTTTTATTTCTAAAATGCATGTCAATTTCATAAATGTTCAAAACATAAAATTTGGCAAATCAAGGAAAACCCACAAAACTGCTATACTATGAAAATTATTTATATGTAAGTACACAGCGATATATTCTTTAAATTTTGTTGGACATTTGTATTGTTATTGATTTTTTTTTATTCTCATAAAAATATCCATAACTATAATCATTTCTTTAAGATTAATTCCTAAGAATTACATTTGCAGAAAATGAAACTCAGAAAAGTTGAATAATTTGCCCATGACTGGCCCCATGGTAAGTATTCTGGAAGGGCAGCCGTGATGAGTAAAGGTGTAGGGACAGGACTGCATCTGTTTGTTGGGGGATAGTAGAATATATTTGTCCAGAAATAAAATTCACCTGTGGGAGGTGTTTGGTAAATATCTGGAGTTTATGCAATAGCACTTGAGGAGTAGGTAGCATAGATTCAGTGGGCCTGTCAGTGCAGGGTTCTTGCTTGTCTGAGGAACATGAACTTTATCTAAAATTGAACATGAGATCAAGAGAATCAGGTGCAGGAAAATAGAATGGAAATAGATGGTCTGAAACTGGATTAGCTGTGGCTGTTCATTTAAGGGCTTATATTTGTATTGTCTGACTGGAATATGTTCCTGTTGATTCATGGGGTACATATTTACAATTAGTGTAGACCTCCCCGCTCTGCAGGAGATAGAGTAGTAAGATTGTCCAGTGGAAATACAAACTATATGCCTGAGCAGAAGCAGCGTTAAGAACATGACCTTTAAACCACAAAGGCCATTGTCATGTAGCATCAACCAGTTGGCTTACTTACCACCTTAATCCTGTTTCAATAAATGGCTTTTTTGATACTCATTTGACTTAACCTGCCACCAGAAAGATTTACCCATCTCAGGCTCTTGTGAGTTGACAAATGTTTGACCCTCAGTTCCTGCAGTCAGTGTTGAGTCCAGGAATTTCCAGTGGGCTCTGGAGAATAAGTGAACAGGAGCCTAGTTTAATCCTGGGAATCTGTGGGGACTGGGGTGGGAGAACAAGTGCCTCGGTAAATTGGTTGCCATGTTCCTACAGGCCGAGATTTGCTAAAATTAAATAAGTATCTTGTGTTAGGACCAGGTGAGCACCTGGGAAAACAAAGTCATAGATCAGAGAAGGACATGCAGGGTGTTTATGAGAAGTCAAGTCAGATCCAGAAACCAGAAGGGCAGGAAGTGATGAACAAATGGAATACCTGAAGTTCTGTCCAAGGCAAAGGTAAGGGACCATGCAGCAGTGGCCATGGCTGAGGGCAATACACAAAACGTGGTAGCAAGAAACAGAACCTTAATAATATAAAATAAGGAACAAGAAAATAGATTTTTATATAGTAATATAAACTTAAGTTCTGTAGGACAGGAACAGCTCTATTAGCCATAAATGTGTTACTTCTTGAAGAAATATTAGTTATTATTAGACATACCTAATTTTTAAAACCACCTTCCTTATATTGCACTGAACTCCCCACCACCAATGGACCAGTGAGAGTGTGTGACAAATGATGGACCTTTGATGTTTGGTGGCAGTTACAGTGGTTCAGTTTGAAATCTCTTCTAAATGCTAAAGTTCTTGGTTTCAAGTGTTTCTCAGGTGATGTCAATCCTTTCTCTGGAATCCTTCAGAAAATCAGCATGTTTTGAATGGGAAGCTTTCACTACACTATACCATGAGGCTTTCCCACCTAGATCTGAACATTACACCACACACAGTCAGTGTAGTACTTGGGTAAGCCAGTGGGTATTAGATTCAGAATTTGAAAGATGACTCAGCCATAAATTAGCTGTATGTCCTTAAAAATGTAAATTAACTTTTCTAAACCACTCTTTCCTGGGAACTGTTGATATCTCTGTCTAGTTATAAGAATTGAACAGCCTAATAAATGTATCCAAATGCATGCTATTATTATTAATAATAATCCAGTGAATTTTGAGTAGCTTAACACTGTTAGCTTACATTTCCCTTATGTCTAGTTAAGTCCCCAATTTTTCATGTGAATCGCTCTCAAGTTAAATGATTAACATCTGACACTTTTTGCAATTGATTTTTTTAATTTCTAAAAACAGGAATTTATATTTCCCAATTCTCTTTTGTTTTTGGAAGTTAAGCCAACATACACTTTTTCAGTGTATTTAAAAGTTTGTACATACTGATTTATCCTCTTCTGATTGGACTATTTCTAAAACCATTGTGAAATGTTCACATTTCTTTCCTTCTGTGCACATTTATGGAATCCCGACCATGTGTCAAAATAAGCATGAGATGCTTACTGATACAAAACAGCAGCATTAAAACAAGTACAATTTGACAAATGGTGAGTGAGCTGGCGATTCCACAAAAATTAATATTATGTTGCAATCGCCTCTATAATTTTAAGCCAAGGCCCTGTTGGGTCTGAGAGACATAAATCATTTATTTTCTTGGGCATCATTATTCAACAAACTAGCCACATGACTGTTCCTATTGTTCTTACTCTTCCTCATCATTACATCACAAAAGACAATCCAATGTTTTGCTGAATCTAAAAACATTTGCTTTATCCAGCATTGTTCTCATCAATAACTTAGACACTCCTTTAGAAAAGAAAAGAAAGGACACTTGTGCCTCATCACTTTTTAATAATTCCACAAAGAAAGCCCACCATCATTTTTTTGTGCTTCTAGGATACACAAACCATCTGTTTAGGTTTTAGAGTTTCCTTCAGAAGCATTCATTTGAAAAATGATGTTCTTATTTTCAAACTATATGGTGTTTTGTGTTGCTTTGAACACAATGAACTAGATTATCTTTGCTGGTGAACTTCCCTCGAGGACCAAAAAGAGCTCCTTGGGAAGCTCCAACTCTCCAGGCTTATTAGGGTACCACTTCTGAAATTGCTTCTGAGATGCTTCCCAATAAAGAACCTTAATGAATTAAAGTAATAGTTTACAAGATGATACCTCGGTGATCCCAGAGTGTGTGACTCTCAGGCAAAGCACAACTCATCTACCAGCTCTCTGTCTAGGAGTAAAGTCCATGATTTCCACACCAGGCTTTGCCTTTAAGTTATTGTGTGACTGTAGGAAAATCATTAACCTTTCTAGTTTTCAATTTCTGCATCTGAAAAGTAGGAGGCTTGTATCACATTACCCTCAAGAGTCCCTTCCTGTTCTCCAAAGTCATGACTTACATAAAGACTCAGCCTTAATATATAGTACGAAGCATTGCATACTAATGCTGTGACTAAGGTGTGTGTGTGTATCCATATATACCACAGGAAATTAAGGATCATAATTTGTACTGTAATAGAACCTTACCTTTGTTATTTGAGGCAGATCCTCTGAAAGATGTTCCTCTTTCACAGTATCTTTAACAATGTCTTTCTGTAGATCTGTTCTCTACTTCTTGCTTAAAGTTCTTTTTATTAAAATCTTACTTTTTAACTGCAATTGTGAAATAGCTACTGCCACAAAGCATTTGCCTAGAATCCCCAGAAGTCCCATTTTTATCACAGATTGATTTATTAAATTACTTATCTTTGATTAACGACTGGGGGGTGGTAAGGCCAAAAGAGATTTAAGACCCAGGAAGTGGGTAAAATGTATGTTGAAAAGTATAATGTGATTAATAGATAATAGGTAAATTTTACCCCAGGAGTGTTTTGAGCTGCCTTGGTTCTGAGAAGCTCAGGTTGCAGTCCTGAAAAGTTTGTCCATGCTAAATTTTACTGATAACCAAGTTTTTCCTGAGATTTCATTCAGGAAGTTGCTTATGACAGGGCTTAAATAATTCCATATTTCTATATTCAGGCTCCCTCATTGACCTTTTATGCCAATGTGTGCATATAGTGGTCTGTACCACCTCTGTAATATAATCACCTCTCCCAAGATGACTGTGCAGTAATAACATTTCTGCCTGAAAACATTCTGGAAGTACAAATAGTATGTTGCACAAGTTGCCAGAGTTTTTGTTTATTTATTTGTCGTCTTCTTTTCTCAAAACAAAAGATAGCATTAATATCTTTTTCTTATACTCTTATTCTTGAACTAAACTAACTTTTGAGAACATGCCAACCACAGTCTGCTACAAAACCACTCTGGGGGAATGTGGGAATGTACCCCAATGGTTGAGTCATTAAAGGCTTTGCAGAGTGAGCTTCCCAGGAGGTTTTTCTCCTGATATCTCATGGATCAACTCAGATACTGCTATAAAAGCTCCATGAATTACAAAATTTGTGAAAACATTGAGGTGACAATTTCAGATTGCTAATGCACCTGTAGTATAGATGCTCTAGAGAAAGCATCAATGATCATTCAGGCAGTATTTATCATAAGAATAGAAGGGCTCCACTTTTCAAGTTATTACCTGCATTTTCAGATTACTGTCACCATCATCATTATTGTTTTTAATATTGAAGCGAAAGATGATAAAAGTGTTTTTGTATCAACCAATGATGAGAGTTTAACTTTGAGGTTAAAATTATACACTTTCCAGGAAAAGATAATAAATACTGGATCCCTTTCAAAACTAGTTTCAAAAAATAATGTATCCTTTAAATGAAATAAAATAAAAATAATTTCTTACTTTTACTTTTTCATTCATTTTTTTTTTTTTTTTGCATTAAAAATGTAAGAGAAGGTTACCCAGGTAATTGTAGATGAATACAACTTTGAATAAAATCTCTGGTGCAGTGTAAAAATTTCTACCATAACCACAAACTAGTAACATTCAACAGGTATCCTTGCAGCAAGTATTCTACTAACCTGCCCATTTTTCATGTCAAACTCAATTCTTTCAAAGTGATAATATCGTTTGGTTCTTAATAGTAGAAAATGCATGAAGGGCACAAATTGACCAAAGCTAACTTCCCAAGGATCCCGATTTGGTGTCAGTAGCTTGGCTTCCATTGTAATAAAAGTTACCAACCGTTACATTTGCTGGCAGTGAGTTAATGCCATTGGCTATGATGCAGATTAAGGGAACTGGAGTAGAATCTGTCAGCACACATCTTGAGTGGGAGGAGTAGACGTTTCATAGCACGCTGTGTGCTTCCACGTCCATCTGGTGTCCTGAAATAGGAAAAGCCAGGGAGGTCTACAGAACGTGCTTGATAGTACATTTGAGAATGAAAATTCAGAAGGTAATAAATATTCATATTTTTTGTTTTATTAAAATACCTATAAGCAAAGGACAGGGTATATAATTTCATTTTGCCTATAATGGATTTTAGAGACAATTTCTTCTGGTAATGAAGGCAAACATGTTGTTTACACATGATACAGAGAAGAACAGCGTCTTAGCTCACAACAGCCTCAAACTCCTGGGTTCAAGAGATCCTCTTGCCTCAGCCTCCCAAGTAACTGGGACTACAGGCACCTGCCATACCTGGCTATTTTTCAGAGATAGGGTCTCGCTCTGCCTCGGGCTGGTCTCATACTCTTGAGCTCAGGCCTGGGCCTCCCAGAGCACTAGGATTATAGGCAAGAAAGAAGACAAAGCCTTTATTACAGGGATTAGCCCTTAGGAAAGAGTCCTTAGAGAGACCTCCCCCTTGTATCCAGTAAGGACACACACAGCAAGAGGCCACCTATAAACCAGGAAATGAGCCCTTATGAGACACCAAATCTGCCAGCTCTTTGGTTTTAGACTTCCCAGCCTCAAGAACTGTGACAAATAAGTTTTCATTATATGTAAGATACTGAGTTTATGGTACTTTGTTACAAAAATCTGAATGGACTAATACAATCTCACTACTATCACTTAAAAAACGCTGTTGCTAAACAAGTTAGCAGCACATACATTAACTGTTTCAGACTTTTTGCCACAAATTTGGCGTCTATTCTGTCCCTCCTCCAGGGACAAATTCCAAATATGTAGTGCAGCCTCACCAGAATCTCCAGCCACTTGGCACAAGTATTTGATGCTTTCATTCCTATAAAGGCATTGTTGAAATATATGTTGTATTTTCCAAGCATGTTTTAAGTCTCAGCTCAATCATCATCATCTCTATCAAATCTTTGCAATTGATAGTGCCCTGAAATATTTTTTTTTTCTAGTGTCAAGTATAGAGCTTGGCTCACAGTAGCATATCCAGAAACGTTTGTGAAACTAATGAGTAAAAGAAGGACTTTAAAACAGCAGAGATGTCCTGTGCTGCAAGGCAGGCTTTTTGGGTTAAACCTTTCTGAAAACACTCAACTTTAATGCAGAGTTTTGTGTCTTTTTGTAAGATCAGACCTGAGTGAGCATCACGGGGGTTTGTACAGGACACAATTATAAGAGGGACTTTATCTAACAAATGCAATCAGCGTAACCTTATTCTTTGTACAGTCGATGAATCCCCAACAATTAAAAAAAAATAATAATAAATATCTCTTATTTAATAGCCAGAGGTGCTTTATTGCTGCCTAGTATGTAAGAAAATCAACTTCATTCTGCTATTTTTTTTAAACGTGGAAATTAAATAAAGAAGCCTAAGGCCATCTTACTGTTCTTCTCTTTATCATTTTCGTCCTTACAGGAAGAAGGCTGAGGTTCCTGTTTGTCTGTTAGACAGGCCTTCTCAGAGCCTTATCAACGTAGAAGTAGATCCAGATTTTCAATTTCAACAAAGCAATGTGTGAGAACCCTTGAGACGATAGTAATACACACTGTTTTCTCTTACCTTTCTCCAAATTCTTGTTTCAGTGATTTTAGAATTGTATATTTTATTAACATTTGATAAGGATGGAAGCATTCAAAGCAGTTTGTACTCTTTTATTTACTACTCATTGATTGTTGTGTTTGATATTTTATTTAATATTTGGACAGTGTCTAATCCTTACACAAATGAGTGGCCAGAACTCTATCTTATTTAGTATTACATCACCTGCTCCGAGAAAAATGCCTAGTATATAAGGTGAGTTAAATAATCTCCTGTGCTTAATGCTTTTTGGCCTCCTACACAGAAAATATTAACTCTAGAGCATATCTATTAAAAAATAATTGCTTTTCCTTTTCTTAGATTATTTTTCATTAGAAAAAGAAAACAAAAAATAGAAACACTACAAGAGCTCAAGACCTTGAAGATCTTAGCCTAATGTATAGTCACAGCATGGCCTCAACTGAAGATAAGACAAGCCAGAAAAATCAGGTGCTAAGCAGGGTTATAGGGCTCACTGATGAAGTCTACAAAGTTAAGGCAGAAGAAAGTATTTGTGCAATTTGGGGAAAGCATCATAGATGGAAAATTGAAAGAGAGAGAAGTCTCTACTTCAGCTCAACTCTAATCTCAGGGAAAAGAATGTATTAGAAGAAGAAAAAGTTACCAGAATATCCATGTCACTATGAATGAATCTAGTCCTTATGGTAATCATATTCATTTCTTCTATAAAAATCTAATTTGGCGGTATAATAAATATAAATGTATGATGAGTCAAAACTGTGTATCACTGGACGGGGAAATAATACTTTTATTTACTCTCAAATCTTGTTATTGAAAACAGTTAGTTTTCAGTAGTCCATGTTGATATTCTTTAACCTGAAAATTTTCAGCAGATAACATGGGTAAGATCTTAAGCACTGTCTCAAAAATGATGAAATCATATAGACACTCTTTGTCTAATTACAATGCTCATTTGACATCAGCGTTCATGTGAATTGATTATATCTCTTGAGACAAAACCCAACCTCATTTTAAAAAATTTTGATTTTGTGAAATAAAGGTTTTTGCCTTTCTGAACTTCAAATCTGTCCTTGTAACATTGGATGAAAGAAGACTACTTTTTCTATTTCTCAATAGGCTGCTATTGTATTTGAAGAATTATAAAATCTAAAAACTAATGATGAAAAGTTTTTAAGTGTAAAAGACCGCAGGAGATATTTTCTAATTCAAAGGGAACATTCAAAGGACACAACCACATGGGGCTTTCTATGTAATTTTTATGTTAAAGAGACTATTTGAGCTAATTAGAGAGGATTTTATATAAAATTGGTATGGTTTTCATAGCAAAGCACTTATTTTAAATAACTTAATGTTGAGAACATTCTGTTTTTTTTTTGCCTTAGGTAGTATTGGTATCTCAAATGCTTCCTTAGATTAAAGGTTGCTCATAAATAGAAAAACTGAAATCTTGAAAAACACTACAAGTGGGAAATAATCTAATGTAGCCATTTTCTTCACAATTCTTTTAACCTAATGCATTGCATGTGATTAGATTTATTCCACAGTTATAATAGGTACTCATGGGTTCCTTTGTGCTACCTAGAGAATAAATTAAAAATTAATATTATTTCTATTAAGTTATATTTGCACTAAGTAAATACAAATGAATAGTGTGTTTTGAACTTATTTGGAAATTCAATAACTTGTGGCTAGGAACAACTCAATGGTAGATAAAATCTCCCTTTTTAATAAAATTCAGATGCTGGCAACACGTAAATATGAATCAAGCCAAACCATCATAATTTTGAACCCCAGATGGAAGTTGTTTACGAACAGCTAGGGAACATCCAGTTTATTTATAGTACAGAAATCATTAACACTTGAAAAACAAAAAAGCAATTACTGTAATTCCAACCGTGTAATGACCATGTGAGACAGAAGAATCACCAATTTAACTTCATCATTCTTAAAATCAAAAGCTGGATGGTGAAGATGATGACTGTATTTGGAAAGCGAGAGAAAAATAACACTTTCAAAATTATAATACAAAAAAAGACAATTAAGCTGCTACCATTCTTCCCAGAACAATAAAGTTCCATTTTGGAGAAAACATAAAAGAAAAAGTCATCAGAGAAACATTTTTAAAAATTAGTTAGAGGGCAATAATCAGACGACAAAACATTGGCCCCTGTTTTCCCTTGCTCTTCTTTCTTTGGTCGATATCTTCCTTTCAAACCCCATTTTTCTGTTTTTTCAGACTCACAATTGGTCCATCCCTTTTTAAATGTTGATTTTTTTCATACATGCCTTCTAATTATCTAGTGATCTTTTACTATATTTTTCCTCTTTTCTTTCCTCCTTGCTTACTCCGTATCTCTGGAGAAGCAGGACCATTGGAGGAAAGTTCTAAGGCAACGGTTTCCTACTCAGCAGGAGGAGGAACTTTCTAAATCTGAGCATGGTCTGAAATGGATGTGAGCCACGTTCTGGTAGTGATCTGCCTGCTTTAACAGATGTACAAGAACAAGATGGAGAATTAATTATCTCAAACGTTGTAGAGAAATCTCACATTAAATAAAAGAATGAATTAAGTGGCATTTAAATACCCTTTCTGTGCTAAAATAACACGCTTCTATAACTCTGTCTCTTGACCAAGGTAGACCAAGGAACTTTCTATGATGCTGCACCAGTCCAGCACTATTTATAAAGGTAAATGATCACTTGTACCTGTTTTTTCCTGGAAAAATCTTTCACCAAGACTAGTAAATTAGTACTAGTTTATGGTCAGGTTATGTTCACATTTTTTCCCGGTGCTTTTCCAACTTCCTTCTGTCATCATGTTTCCCTTTTTTTCTTTCCCTTGCTTTCTTCTTTTTCTTGGCATATGCCCATCTTTTCTCTTTCCCTCTTTTCTCTCCTCACTCTCCTCCCTTGTTCATCTTTCTTCCTTTATGTTTTGCCCCATTCTCTCCCCTCCCTGTGTGCTCTCCTGTCTTACCCGGGGAAGACTTACTTTAGGCCGTGCCCTTCAGTCTTGGGGCTCAGAGCAATTAGTCATTAGAGAAGGAAAGGAGATACTCTCTGGCCTCTTTCGGAAAAGACTATTTCGCAGGCCTCCCTCCCTGTCACCCCCTCTGATCATGCCCCCCCTTTTCCCTTTAAATATTCATGGTATCACACTAGCAGCCTCTAAAGTAACTGTGGCTGGCACTCGGCGGAGACAAGGAGAGCTGCAGGTCCTGTGGCAGGTAAGAGACCGGTCATGTTTTCCTTCTATCTGTTACTTGCTCTTCTCTGGACTTCAGACTTGCCAAGGACAGAAAAACTCAGTACAGATGTACTGCTGAGGGAGAAGCTCCTGGCCCTCTGGAACTGTAAATTTTTCTCATATTTATCAGAAGGTGCGTAGGCCACTCTCACAGCAGAAGGAAAGATCGGCTCCTGTTTGTCAGGAGGAGCAATTCTGCAGTCAAAACTCTAGACATCACTGTCTCAATACTTCCAGGTTGAAGAAAAAAGTGCCCATCAGGTGCAAGGCTCTCCGCTTCTGAATATCGCTTCTTCACACCACATCCTGGTGAACTTTCCTGTGGCCATGTGGCTCCCTTGTGTAATGGTGCCTAGAATAAAGGCCTTGGAGTCTCTGAATTTTAGTGCAACAGCATCAGGACCTGGCGAATTATGAAACAGCTGAGTGCTCAAATGTGTACCACTTAATTACATGCCACATGTAATTTCAGAGCAGTTCTATTTATAGTGGGACTTTATTTTTAAAAAGCTTATATTTCAGAGTGGGAGGTGATGTAAATCACTTTTAGGCCCTGTAATGAGCTTTACAATGTGACTCAATGGAGCTATAAAATTGGCTGGTACCTTACACGGGCCACATTTCGATGAAGGTTGCATAGAATACATTAATGGCATGAAGACAAGCCCAGGGGCTGAGACTTTTCCTGGTGTGTGCGTGTTCATGCATGTCTGTGTGCATGCTGTGGTGAGTGGACGGGGGTGTGTAGGCGCTGGTGCTTCACAGAGAGGTAGCTGTTTATTTGCTATAAAAGGAAGAAGTCAAAGGAAATTCATGTATTTAAAAGAAACTCAATTTATGTAAATATCAAGCAAGGTCAGATGGAGTCAGATGTATATTCAAGATGTATTCCAAATGGGGAAAACATCAGTGAGACGCTAACGTGTGAGAGGCAGCAGGAGGAGCAGCGCCTTGAGAGCTGAAGTCAAGGAGGGCTTGTCTGGGGGTGTCAGCTGCCAAATAGCAGCTGGGGGAGATGAGAGACACTGAGCCTTCTCCTCCATTAAGGACAAAGCACGTGCACCTGTGTGTGCATGTGTGCGTGTGCGTGTGCACGTGAGTGTAGATGTGAGCATGTGTGTTGCCTGGAGAGGGGCCAGCTGGCTGATCAGAAGCCTCTCCGTCTCTTGTAGGCAGGATTGCTAGCCTTTCCTTTTGTGATTACGGTGCATGAATAAAAGTGGGATCCATTTTTTTTTCTTCACTAAGTAAAGACAGGAACAATTGAAGCTTGTAAATAATTTAGGGGTACTTCTGGGTATACCAAAGTACATCAGAATCTAAACATGACTGTAGCCCTCCATCGTCCGATGAGACATGACATTCCCCTGCTCTGGTCCCCAACCCGCCCACATTCTGTCCATGGAGATTGAGCTCAATCTTTTTAACAGTTCAGCTATCAATGCAAAGATTGTGCTGTGCCTTTGAGTTGGCACAACACCCAGGTCTCTGGGGGAGTCATGATCGGGGCATTGGTGAAAACAGTCTCAGAAGCATGATCATCAGTTGATTGGATGTTTCTGTTTTCTGGGGCTGATTGTGGCCCCAGGGACACCTTGCTGCAGCCCTTCTCACCTGTCTCCGTGTAGTTCCCATTCACTCATGTATCTACATTCAGTCTTAATCCTTTCACCTACTTTCAGGCAGAAGCAATATTTTTAACCACATCCCAGACCCTCTACTGTGAATCTTCATTGTGTGCCCTCACCCTCAGGTTTGCCATAGCAAATACACATCAGAAGCAGTTTTAAAAGCTGCTGAACAAGGCCAGGCCCCATCTGTTATCCCAGCACTCTTGGAGACCAAAGGAAAAGGATCCCTTGAGCTGAGAGGTTGAAGATCAGCCTGAGCAAGAGTGAGACCTGTCAACACTAAAAATAGTGCAACCAGCTGGGCATTGTGGCAGGTGCCTATAGTCCCAGCTACTCAGGACGCTGGGGCAGGAAGACCACTTGAACCCAGGAGTTTTGAGGTTGCTGTGAGCTAAGCTGATGCCATGGTACTCTCGCCTGGACAACAGAGTGAAACTGTCTCAATTCAATCCATCAATCAATTGATTAATCAGAAGAATTTTTAAAAAGCAACTAAACAATAACCAACAGACTAGATGTATTTTCAAAATATAGCACAATTAACACTTAATGAAAATAACAATGTAATAGACTACGTTTAAGCCAATGGTCCAAAGCAAAATATCACTTTTTTTAAATTAATATAAAAAAAAGCTAATACCTTTGAGCATGGTTTCAAGGCCTATAGTAGTACTCTGAAAAGAAAGATTTATATCTCGTGGATTGTTATTAATTAAATATTTCCTTATTATTTGAAGTTTTATTACTGATAAGAGGGGGTATTAATCTGAATATTAGTTTATAAATTACACTCCTGTCATAAATATAACTATTAGCAATGAATATTATAGTAGTAACCAGAATCACCAGTAATAAAAAGATAGCTTTATACTTGTTTAAGAATGACAAATTCTGTGAGGGCAGGAGATATGTTTAATAGGTGTTCAGTAAGTGTTTATAGAATGGTCTGTACTCTCTCAGTTCTCTTAAAAATTTAAGGATCTTGTCTCATTCACGTTTAAATCTTTCCCATGCCTGATGCTGCAACTCGTACATTGTTGTGACTTAGCAAATATTTTTGGCTAAGAAATGAGTAGGATAGACTTAATATCAGCTTTGTGAAGTGACAACATATTATCTATGACCTGACCAACATTTGACTTAACCACCCATAACCTTCTACAGACAGACATCATCTCCTCCAACTATGAACAGGTTTGAGGTCAGATACTATGTCTTTTACCTTAAATGTACACAAATTATCACCCCAGGCCAATTTTGGACTCTGCCATTGCCAAGTCTTTGTCTGGAGATTTCTGGAAGGGTAGAGTTTTCTTGTACTATTCATATATTTGTGGAGCCTTGAGATTGGAGTAACAATTGTTGCCTACCAAGAAAAATTCCACCCAGGGATCGACAGTTTACAAATTTGGCATTCACATATAGATGGTTATCCAATCTGATTACTGATTACCAGGACACTGCTTGGGTTATCTGAGGGTATGAGCTTAAGTGAAGTGTTCCAAATAGATCTGAAGTTATCTAGACTATTGTTGATAAGTGTTTCTGTTATCCAGCAAAGAATTACTAGGAGAGATGAGGGTGTACTCATAGGAACATTGAGAATCACAAAGACCTGGGACTTTGCTGGGTGAGTCACCTCTTTGGGGCTTCATTAGCAAATGAAATGTCTTCATTAGTAAATCTGAGTAAATGATAGTGTACCTACCTCAGATGTAATTGTGAAAAAGACACTGAAAACACTATATGGATATTAGTTGCTATTATGATCTGTAAAATAGAGATTATAATAGCTCATTTATCTTAAACGGTTGGAGAATCATGAGATATTATAGAAAAACATTTTGAGGAAGACAAGATGCTTTTCTATTTCATAATGAAATCATTATTAACATGTCCTCTTCAAGGACAACTGTACCTTTCTCTTATGTTTAAAAATAGGGACAGTTCTTTAATACAGAGTTCCATGACACTTGCAGAAATAGAACAATCATTGCTATTACATGTTTGGTGACTGCTAAAAATTACCTTTTTGATATCAGTTTCCTCTGAAGCAATGGTCATAATCTGAACAAATACCATCAGAGTTATAAAACCCACATGCCAAATAACCTATCTGTCCCTTCAGCATCCCTTATGCCTTTTAAAGAGTTGGTAACTACCAAGGCTGTCATCTTTGAACATACATCATTGTAATTGGAACTTTGGAAGTAGTAACATAGCTAGAATGATGACTAAGGTGCAGGTGGAGAGTTTCAAGTATGGCAGTTTATGTTTCCTCTAAGCCCTTTCTTATCAAAAATTGGGGAGTCAGACAATGTCTGTAACAAACACATGTCATATGACAATTATCACTGATTTTTTTGTAGACGCTAGAAAGTCTTTTCATGAATAGATTTCAATTTTCCATAAATATGAACAACAGATGCTCATTGGATTATGTGGCATTTGCCTTCATAACTTCCCAAGTCAGACTAACCCCCGAATTTTCAGAAGCAGATATATGACTCCATTTTTGTGAGCAATATCCCCATCATTCTCCCTGGTTCTGAGCCTGGCAAAAGTCCCTGCACTCTCTGTAGTCTTTCTAAAGAGCAGGAAAAGCATCAGAACCAGTTTTCTTTGCATTATTAGGGGTCAGCAAGGAGTAGGAGACGAAGGACAATGTTCCTGACTGCAACTGTGCTCCCCATGTTACCTCTGCTCAGTGTTCCTTCTTTATCAGGCTTGGCCATAGAAAGGCTGGCTTCACGCTCTCTTCCCATCACATCCCGTTCTGTAGTTAATGATAGCAGCCCTGTTCACAAGTACAGAAACTATGTGTATAAATATGAAGTAATAGATAGGAGATCAGATGTCTGCAAACAACTTTTCATTAATAACAGAAAATGTGCCACCCTGTTCTTAGTCTCTTTTCAAAGTATCACCCATGGGTCTGAGAACTCTCAGCCTCCTTGTGTCTGAGGACTGAGGATGGAACCTCAGGTTTCTGTAGTTGGCGCATTGTCAACTAAATTTCATAGTGTATAGAAATTACTTTGCAATTGAATAATGATTCTTCATGCATAAACTACATGGAAGCTGGTAAATTTTCAGTCGACAGTGTTATTAGAGTTAATGTTATCATGTAAGATTCTCTTTTTCCTTTAACTTTGTTGGACAATACTTGTCTCTGCTGCTTCTCTCCTGTAGGACCCTTTCTGAATTATCCAGATCAAGCAAATGTTAACTCTCATAACCTACCCTTGACACCTAGAATTGGTTGTTTCTTATCTTTGAATCCTTGGTTAGTGTGGCCTGAAAATCTTAATTTCCTACAGGCATTTCACTGGGTTCAGCTTCCTGAACTTTATCAGCTCTGCTTCTTTCTAATATTTAATATCTTCCCCAGATTCTTTATTTCTCAGGCCTTTCTTTGTCACTTTCCTCTGTTGTGTCTCTTTGGGTTCTCTAGTCCGCACTGAGCTCAAACACGTAGCCTGGAGGTTGTTTTTCTTTTGATCCATTTACATTTGGGAAGTTTGCATAACATGTAGATCAATCACGTCAGAGCTAAATAGGTTACGTACATGTTTGAAGATTTGGGCTTATCAGCACACAGGGTACCAGTATGTACAGCTCATAAAGGGAGAAAATTTATTTCCATTTATTTACATCTCCTTTAATTATTTTTCTTTCTAATTTTTATAGGTGCATAGTAGTTATACACATATATGTGGCACATTTGACATTTGAATACAAATGTACAATGTGTAGTGATCAAATCAGGCTAATTGTAACATACATCATCTCAAAAATTAATTTCTTGTTTATGTTGGTAATATTCTAAATCCACTAGTTACTTTGAAATATATAATGAATCTCTCTCAGCAATGTTTGATAGTTTTCAGTGTACAAGTATTTCACCTGCTTAGTTAAGTTTATTCCTAAGTAATTATTTTGATGCTATTGTCAATGAAATTGTTTTTTTTTTAATTTCATTTTAGGATAGTTTACTGTTAATGTAAGGAAGCGCAGCTGATTTCTGCTATGTTGATTTAATAGTCTGCAACTTTACTGAACTCATGCATCAGTCCTAACAGATTTTTGGAATCTTTAGGATTTTATACATTTAAGAACATATCATCGGTGAGCAGAGAATTTTCCTTCTTTCTTTGCAATCTGAATGCCATTTTCCCCCTTACCTAATTCCTTCCTTCCTTCCAGTACTGTGTTGAACAACAGTGGAGAGACTAGCATCATTGTCTTGTTCCTGATCTTAGAAGAAAGGTTTTCAGTTTTTCACCATTAAATATGAAGTTGGCTGTGGGATTTTCAAATAAAGTCAGTTTCTTGAATTTTTTGGTGTTGTTACGAAAGAGTTTGAATTTTGTCAAAAGCTTTTTTTCCCATTTATTGAGATGAGCATGTGATTTTAGTATTTCATTCTGTTATTGTGGTGCAGAAAATTGATTGATTTTCACATGTGGAATTATCTTTGCATCCCAGGATAAATCCGCCTTGATCAAGGTGTATGACCCATTTAACATGTTGAAATCAGTTTGCCAGCATTTTGTTGAGAAGTATTTTTGTATCTATATTCAGCAGGGATATTGGCCTGTTGTTTTATTTTCTGGGAGTATTTTTTTCTGGCTTTGGTATCAGGATAATGTTGGCCTTATTGACAGAGTTTGATGGTGCTTGTCCCCTCCACTTCAATATTACTCATTATCAGGGAATTGCAAGTCAATGCAATTGCAAGTGAGATATCACCTTGCATCTGTTAGAATGACTACTACAAACAGACAAAAAACAGAAACAGAAATAACAAGCGTTGAGGACTGTAGAGACGTTGGAACCCTTGTGCACTGTAGGTGGGAGTGTAAAAGGATGCAGCTGTTACCGGCAATAGTATAGAGGTACCTCAAAAATTTAAAATAGAACTATTAATACAACTCAGCAATCCAACTTCTGGGTAATTATCCAAAAGAATTAAAGACAAAATCTGGAAGAGCTATTTGCATGTTCATTGAAGCATTATTCACAACAGCTAAGAGAGAGAAACAGCTTTGATGTCCACAGATGGATGAAAAGATAAAGAAATTGTGATACACATATCATAGCATCTTATGCAATCTTAAAGAAGTTCTATAATGTATATTGCAACATGAATGATCTTTGAAGATACTATGCTAAGTGAAATAAGCTGGTCTCAGAAGAACAAGTGCCGTACGACTCCACGCACTGGAGGTATCTTGGATAGTCAAACTCGTAGAAGCGGAAAGTAGAATGGTGATTGCCAGGGGCTGAAGAGATGGGGGAGTGAGAGTTACTGTTCAATAGGTGTAGAGTTTCGGGCGTGCAAAATTAAAAATTCTAAATATCTGTTACACAACAATGTGCATATAGTAAATAATACTGCATTATACACTTAAAATTTTGTTAGGAGAGTAGATGTTATATTATGTAAGTCTTCATTTAACCAGAGAAAAAGACCTAAGATTGGTTATTGGTAGTGGTATAGGGGAAGGTAGGTTGGTGATTTTTGTCATGGCAATTATTTTGTTTAAAAATATGGGATATCAAGATTTACCAACAACAAAATTGTCCTTCCCTTCCCTTCCCCTTCCTTTCCTTTCTTTTTCTTTCCCTTCCCTTCCCTTTTCCTTCCTTCCTTCCTTCCTTCCTTCCTTCCTTCCTTCCTTCCTTCCTTCCTTCCTTCCTTTTTCTTACTCTGTCACCCAGGCTGGAGTGCAGGGGAACAGTCTCTATAACCTAGCACTCCAGAGCTTGAGCGATCCTCCAGCCTCAGCCTCCTGAGTAGCTGGCACTACAGCTACACACCATCATGTCTAGTTCACTTTCACTTTTTTATTTTTTATAAACACAAGAGTCTCATAGTGTTGATCAGGCTAGTCTTGAACTTCTATCCTCAAGTGATTCTCCCATCTTGGCCTCCTACAGTTCTGGGATTACAGGCATGAGCCGCTGCACTCAGCAAAAACTCTACTTTCACCAAGGATTTTTTAACATTAGAAAAACTTTACTCCAATTTTATCGTGCTCATAAGCAAATCTGGAAAAGCTGACATGCAAGAGGCTAACATGGCTGCTGTCTAAAGGTAACATGAAGGAAACTGAGTATGTGAACATCTCTCCAACAAGAGACGCTGTTAAAAGTCACCCCCTACTGGAATGAGGGCAGAAGAAAGTGAGTTTAGAACAGATGAATAAATCAATATCTAGCTCTGTCATCAGGGCTGATGGCTCCCAGCCAGAAACTCAGGACACCCTAGGCATTCAGTTGAACACTGCCTGTGTTGGGGAAAGATAATAAAAAGTAACATCTTCTCTCCACCCAGAAATCCTCTCCCTAAAGTAACCAAGAAGGAAAACATTTTTATTGATTGAATAGGCGTGAAATTAGAATGAAATGTAACAATCATCAGAGGCAGTATACTTAAGAGATTGTTCGGAAAGAAGGAAATCTCATTCTTAAACAGCTGAACAGATACAACCCAGTGCATGAATTTTCTAGATAAACAGAAAGAAGTCTTCAAATAAGAAGACTCGGCAACACCATATGTCACTTGTACTTCATCCTCACTTTACCTGGCCATGGTGGTGACCTTCTGTGTTACTGAAAGGACTTGCAATTAGGAAAAACATGCTTCTCATGTTTTTGTGACAATAGATCATTTTGCAACTTGAACCAAGGGGCCCACTGCAGTCAGTCTCCTACATTCCCACAGAAACTGGAAAGATTAGGGGTGCTATTTCTTTTTACACTTCAAAGAGCCAAATCCCAAGTTTTTGAGAAAGACATTCATGGGTCAAAAAGCTGACAAAAAGCTTATCTATTCTTTAGAAGTATTTGTTCTCATTTCAAAGAGAAGAGAAAGTGTTTATGATAAGTTTTCTTAAGTAATGTTCTAAGGAAAAAGATGGGAGGGAAATCTTTTCCTCTATATTTGACTTAAAGAATTATTTTCTCATTTTTAATTTGTATTTGTCCTTACATTGTAGCTGAGGGTTTGGAACTACCAAGGCAACCCGAGTGTGTGTGGGGGGTATTGGGTGAACATGCGGTTTCCAGAGGGCTCATGTGCCTGGTGGGGAGAGCATGGGCCAGCACCACCTTCCCACTCCAGCCACAGAACAGTCAAGCTTGGCCCTGGTGGGGATTGTTTTCTCAATCTTACCAACCTTTACTTCTCTAAGAGTTTTTCGAATCTCAGGTAGTGTCAGGTGCCAAGGCCTACCTGGGCTCAAATTTTAGTTCAATAATACTTATTGGTTTGTGTGTGCGTGCGTATATGGTTTTTTTTTTTTTTTTTTTAATGGATGAAACCAGATCCTTTTTATCAACTTTAATTTCAATGAATGCATGTTTTGCGTTAACATGACTTTTCTTTCAAAAGAAGTAGATTGGAGTTCTGACTGAAGCTGTCTTTATAAACAGTTTATTCAAAAAGTCAAACATCTATTAACTGCTTTAGCCTGTATTTAATTTAATCAAACAGCTGGGTCCCAGCCAGTAGATTTGAAAGTCACCCCGTGTTAGAACATAAATACTATTATTTTGTTCAGTTTGTGAGATTGTTTGAAATGGGGGCATATAACAACCTTGCCCCAGTCCTGACTTTCATGTTACCCAACACTATACCACTAGATCAGTTGCTCTGTTAAAGCATTTAACCCAGACCAAGTGATAATAGCAAGTGTGTGTATCATAAGATGGGATAGATCAAGTTACATCACCCTCATCTACAAAAGATGCTTTACTTTGCTTGGCTATCATCACTAATCACTATTGGGTCTTAATTTTCTACAGATCTAGTGAAAGTGAACAACAGCTGTGTTGAAATTGCAATGTGAATTGCAATGTGCAAAGCCTAAGACTCAACAGGACAAGCTGATATTAAGGGACCAGCTATTATGAAGTTCTGCACTCCGAACTGGTTTGCATTTCTTAGCATGAATTAAATATATGTCAGTATAAAAATGACCTTAACTACTTTGTGCTATCTTGTATCAAGTTCATTTAACAAAAGCTTCAAGCAGAGAGTGGGTATTTAGTTACTAACAGTCTTAAGGCAATATTAAATTTCCAAATTGTTTTAGATTGAGCATCAGAAAATATAATTATATTCTTTACATTGCTTACTGAATATGAATCACTTTCATTCTTATTTATTTATAAAGTCCACTGAAAACTTACTTGAATTTGTTCCCTTTGCATATATTAATTTTCTCTCTTCACTACCACTGTGCCTTTTAATCAAGGTACTTTTTACATTTTGTGTCATGGGAGAGAGGTTTTAGCAATTCATAGCCTTCATCCTCAGCCTTAGTCTTTTCCTGCATTTGATAGCCCTACCTAATAAAAGGTAAGTATTCATTTCATAGCAATGAAACTATAATCTGGTAACTCTAAGACAAGAAATAAAGTGAGAAATATACCTGATGTTATAGGTATTTCCCTGCATTTTGTATCTCTAGATAGACTTTATGTTTCCTAAAAAAGGGTCCACATGTTAGATGTCTCTCTCCCTCTCACAGGGGCTAGTGACATGTCTGAAACATTCAGATGCTCAGCAAGCTCTGTATTGAGCTGCACCAGACACAATCTCCAGCCCAGGCCTTCATTGTAAAGAGACCAAATATTAAGGAAGTATGATGATAATTTTCAAGATAGTTAATCCACTGAAGTGAATTAAATAAGCTTTTAGAGTACTTGTCAATTATAGACAATTATGTCAGCAGAGCATTCTATTAAGGGCATAATACATTCACTAACTGCATTTATTGTTTAGCTTTCTAAAAAGGACAAGGAAAGAAAAAGAATAGGTTTCAATTACTTGCTCCAGGCTTATTTGAACCTTACTCTGCTGAACATTTGGTTTTTGACCTGATGTTAGCATCTGGCTGAAATACTCTCTTCACGTGTCCTTTGAGAGTCAGATAGATTCAGTTTTTTTAAATTAATTAATTAATTTATTTATTTATTATTAAATCACAGATGTGAACATTAATGTGATCATGGGGCACCACACACTGGTTTTATAGACCATTTAACACATTTTCATCACACTGGTTAACATAGCCTTCCTGGCATTTTCTTAGTTATTGTGTTAAGACATTTATATTCTACATTTACTAAGTTTCACAAGGGTACATGTGAAACTTAGAAGATTCAGTTTTTAGATAAGAATTTGATGTTGATGCTGGATGAAGTGGCTCACGCCTGTCATCTTAGCACTCTGGGAGGCCGAGGCGGGTGGATTGCCTGAGCTTATAGCTCAAGACCTGCTTGAGCAAAAGCAAGACCTGGTCTATAAAAATAGCCGGGTGCTGTGGCTGGAACCTGTAGTCCCAGGTACTTGAGAGGCTGAGGCAAGAGAATCACTTAAGGCCAAGAGTTTGAGGTTGCTGTGAGCTGTGATGCCACCGCACTCTACTGAGGGTAATAAAGTGAGACTGTTTAAAAAAAAAAAAGAATTTGATTTTGTATTTGTTTAGGGGATTTTCTTAAAAGTCCCAAGTGGTCATTCAGTTTTAAGGAGGTGTTTAATGATAACTTGGGACTTTCTTTAAAACGGGGTACCTTTACTGTACAACAAATGAGCTAGTTTCTTCTTCCATATCCCGCCACTAAAGGAATTATTCCTACTATTTATAAGTGACATTTTTCTTCATCAGAGAGTGGAAATGAATCCACAAGCCCTTTTGGCTTTTGTGAACTTAAGGAAATTGATTTAACTAGTTTAAAAAAGATTAAATGAAAAATGATTTTTCTAATGCCCCTTTAAAATCAATCATATCAAACCATAATTTGACATTGTTATCCCATTATTCTAATAATAAAAGCATTGGTCAATATTTCAAATTCTTCACAATATAGTATACGACTTTAACGTGGAATCCATCACCATCAGTGAAATGATAACTCAAAAACTGTAGGTCATGCTGATTTATTAGCTCCTTTTTCAGGGTCAGAAGAAGCAGAGGTCAGCATACTTGGTGAAAAACACCAAGGAGGTATTTCCAAAAAGAAGGGAGGTGGAGAGCCCTGGTATTTATTAGGTGTCTCCTGTAGGCTCCATCCATTGCCTCATTTAGTCTTCTTTCAAAATGAATTTTATTGACTATAGTTTACAAAGGGGGAACTTGGCCTCTAAATTGCATCCAAGGTTCATAGTGGGGGACCTAGGATTAGAATATGGGTTTCACTAGCTCTCAAATAGTTCTACCAAACTATGATGGCATAAAGATGATTCTGCTATGTAAAATAAGACATAGGATGGGCCTGGAATAAGTTAAACTGCACAAGTGAATGCAATGGGGAAAAAGTCATGTTTGAACTGTAAGAGGGATAGTTGCACATGAGTAAGAAGTAGATAGCCTACCAGGGCCAGTGGGAGAACATTAAACTAGAGCATGAAGAATTTTAGTTAGACTTATGGAAAAAAAGTTTTGCTGTGAGAGTTGTAAAATGCTATAGGGGATTATCAAGGAGTGGGGGTGCCCTACTGCAATGTCTTAGGACAGAAGAGACTTTTCTGGGTAGAGCCTGGAGGAAGGGGAGAGTGCACTAAGGGGTGTGGGCCTACCCACCCTGAGTCCCAGTGGGTGTTGTCTGATTCTCACTCTTGAAACTCAATTGACCTATTCGTTGGAATAAAAATTAAAGCATTTGAAATTTGGGGCAAAGGTAGTCTCTATCTCTGGTGAAAGGTCAACAGATTAGCTCAAATAGGCTGGTGATAATATAAACTTGGTATGACCAAGACAGTCTAAATGTTCGCACAGTTTGACTAAACTGTAGGCAGGCTTCTACTTTACTCTAGGTTCCTAATCTTCCTAAGAGCATTTATTTTAGAAAACTCATAATGATTAATTCTTTATCTGCCCCTTCAAAATGTACGCTTTTTTATTTTTATTGTTGTTTTTTTGTTTTTTTTCTTTTTTTTAATGCGTGTGTTTTTTTGACATAGGGTCTCATTCTGTCACTCGGACTAGAGTGCCATCATCATAGCTCACTGTAACCTCAAACTCCTGGGCTCAAGTGCTCAGTCTGCCTCACTCTCCCGAGTAACTGGCTACAGGCCTGCATCACCCCACTTCGCTATTTTTTCTGTTTTACAGAGATGAGGTCTTGCTGTAACAACTCAGGCTGGTCCCGGCCTCACACAATCATCCCACCTTAGCCCCCTAAGGTGTTAGGAATACAGGTGTGAGCCACTGCCCCTGGCTCAGATGTAAGTTTTTTCATTAGATTTTCATGAATCAAGTTGACGTGTCTCTTGAAAATATTAACATGTCACTTTGTCCTGGTGTCATTCTGAAAAAATGCACAATCTCCTTATGTTGAAAGTGAGTGGCATTTTTGAGAAACACTAATATGCTTTTTTTCTTGCTTATGAGCTTCTTATAATGTAAGCTGCTTATTTTGAGAGAAATAAATTATGCTGGTAGTTAAGCTCATTGATCACATTAACTTTGTAATTGATCACCATCCTTTGTGCAGACATGGTGTTTTGAACTCAGTGAGTGTCTCACTGTGAGTTTTACTCTTTAACATCAGGTCTTTTGTCTTCTACCTTTAGCCAAGAAATCACACTATGCTTAAAATATTTTACAGATGTCTAAATAATATTTTGATATTATTTAGCTAAATATCTTTTTTTATTCTTTGTAATATTTCTTCCACTCGTTTTCATAAATACCTTAAGTTAAATGACACTCAGATTACTATGAGGTTCTTTTGGGCTCTTTTTACTTGGATCTCTAACAATTTATACATGTTAGTATGACTATAACATTTTGGATCATCCTTGTGTCCTAAGATTGATACGTCAGATGGTAATTCTTAGACTTAAGTCCCATTATATGTAGTAGTAGTTCTAGAAATGAAGTGCTCTTGGGAAATCCTTTGGACCAAAACTGAGTCTTCAACAAATCGTTGGGACCAAGAACAAGCTTTACCCAACCCACATTCCCTAGTTCCTTATATTCTATTTCATTATTACAGCTAACAAAACTCACTTGTACAATATGGAAGTTTATTTCTAGAACAGATTTTGATTTTTGACTGTTAGTTCCCAGGCTGCTTCCTGGTAGATGACTCCATTCAGATGATTTCCTGTAAGTTTAGATCAGAGGCGTCCAACCTTTTGGCTCTCTAGGCCACATTGAAAGAAGAGTTGTCCTGGGGCACACATTAAATACACAAACACTATCAAAAGCTGATGAGCTAAAAAAAAAAAAAAAAAAAAAAGTCTGTTCATAACTTCTGTGATATCTATCACCACAGACAAGCAAAAAAGTCTTTGCATAATAATTTACTTATACAGTGGCTCATTCAGAGAATCTTTTAAAATTGCCAAGCAGCTTCCAAGTTTGTGATCACTAATGTAGAAATATACATATTTAAGTAATAAAATGTTTTTGAGCTTTTTGGATATGTTTATTATAAAGTAAAACTGGGCAACATAAAACAAATGTGATATTTGACATTGCATTTGAGAAGCTAATCTATCAATATCTAATTCCATGGAAGTCGTTCTTCTTAATGAGTTCTCAAGGTGACCATAAGATGTTTTGTTTCTAATTTTACTCTTAATGTGCTTTATTCTTGAAAATAGTTGCTCACAAATATAGGTGCTGCCAAAAAGCAATGACATGAATAAGCTGTGACTGTGAATCAAGGGATATTTGTCTCTAGGAAGACAGTCCAGTAAAGAGACATGATCACATTTTTCTTTAAGTTGAATGTCAGACTGTAAGACTATACATTCCATTTGAAAAGTGGCAGGTAACATATTTATGTCCACAAAAATGGAGGCACAACTGCACCAAATCATACTTTCCTGCACAAATGGAAAAGCAATTTCCATATTTTTTCTCTGTTCACAGGACTGTGTTTAGCCAATGTGGCAAATTCATGAATTGTTTGCCTTAATTTGAGTTTGCCATAATTTCAGTTTCATTTAGAATGCTGTTATGTTGTGAAACATTGTATTGATAAATTGGTTTTCACCTTGAGGATGGGTGATTAATTCATTTCAATGACTGGTTAAATACACTTAGTCATTTTAATGTTGTGCCTGGGAGTTGCACAAAGAACACACTGCCAAACAAGTCAAATTTACAGTAGAGTCTTTTTATTGAGGAGCTGGCCAGTGATTACCTCAGTGTCCCAACATGGGCTTTCTAAAAGCAGCCCTGAGTGCTTAAAGGAGTTGGATTTTTAAAGTTGGTCTGCATCCTGGTTGGCACACAGGCTGTTCAGGTGGGTACACCTGTCTGGGTAGGGTAGCAAGCAAGCATTGTACACAAGCAGAATTTTGTGGTTAGCCATATGTCATACATCTTTTTTTTATTATTATTAAATCATAGCTGTGTACATTAATGCGATCATGGGCACGATACACTGGTTTTATAGACAGTTTGACACATTTTCATCACACTGGTTAACATAGCATTCCTGGCATTTTCTTAGTTATTGTGTTAAGACATTTATATTCTACATTTACTAAGTTTCACATGTACCCTTGTAAGATGCACTGCAGGTGTAGTCCCACCAATCACCCTCCATCTGCCCATCCTCCCGCTCCCCTCCCTCTCCCCCTTCTCCCTATTCTTAGGTTATAACTGGGTTATAGCTTTCATGTGAAAGCCATAAATTAGTTTCATAGTACAACATACTTTTTCTTCCATTCTTGAGATACTTTACTAAGAAGAATATGTTCCAGCTCCATCCATGTAAACATGAAAGAGGTAAAGTCTCCATCTTTCTTTAACTCTTTTTTTCTTTGCTGCACATTGGAAGAATGAGAGTTGCCTGGGGTCACACATTAAATATAGAAATACTGATGGAAGCTGATTAAAAAAAAAAAAAAAGTCCATGCACAACACTTTTGGTGATATCAACACCACAGATAAGAAAAAAATAGTTCTTTCAAAATCAGCATGCAGGCTGGGTGTGGTGGCTCATGCCTGTAATCCTTGCACTCTGGGAAGCCAAGGCGGGTGGATTGCTTGAGCTCACAGGTTGGCGACCAGCCTGAGCCAGAGTGACACCTCCCTTCTAAAAATAACCAGGTGTTGTGGCAGGTGCCTGTAGTTCCAGATACTGGGGAGACTGAAGCAAGAGGATCACTTGAGCCAGTGGTTCTCAACCTTCCTATTGCCTAGCTGTATTTTCATTGTTACAAAGGGGTCGCCACCTACAGGTTGAGAACCTCTGAGCCTAAGGGCTTGAGTTTGCTGTGAGCTATGACATTCTACCGAGGGTAACAAAGTAAGACTTTGTCTCACAAAAATAAAACAAAACAAAACAAAACAAAACAAAACAAAACAAAACAAAACAAAACAAAACAAAACAAAACAAAACAAAACAAAAATCAGCATACAGCCCCCAGGCCCATGGGTTGGACACTCCTGATTAGAATGTGAATCTGATATATTGTTCCCTAGATTAAAGATCTTCACTGACTCTCCATTACCAGTAGCAGTGCTTCCCAAAAGGTTTGTGCTGGAGTGGATTAAGGTGTGCCAAGCATAGCCAAGGCTGAGCAGGCCTGTTGCAGCCCAGGGTACCATATGAATTTTCATTTTCCATGTATGGGGTTGATGGAAAGGTTAGAAAGGATTAGCTAGGTTTAAGCCACACTTGATGCCCTTGACAACTTCTCTAGCCCATCTCCAGCCCTCATCCCCTGTCACCTTATTATCTGATAAGTGTCATTTCCTGTCACCTGCCAACGTGTTTCATGCCTATATCGTTACACAGAGGGCAAGCTCTTCCACCAGTCTGGAATGAGCTTCTCCTTTACCTGGCAAACTACGTATCTCTTAAAATTTAATTCTGGTGTTGTCTTCTTGAGTAGGATTTTCTGCATTCCCAGTCTTTGTGATTTTACTGTTAACTCATAATCTACCTTTATACTGGCATCATTGTGCCACAGAGAGTCTCTCGGTTACCATGTTGGTCCGTTTGCTTGTTTGTAAGCTGCTTGTGGTGATGTTTGTTCCTCCAGTGCCTGGCACAAAGGAGGCTCAAGAAAAGGTTAGGTTGGGTGGTACCTGTGGCTCAAAGGAGTGGGACACCAGCCCCATATACCAGAGGTAGAGGGTTCAAACCTAGCCCTGGCCAAAAAAAAAAAGAAAAGAAAAGGTTAGGTGAACCAAGTACAAAATAATAGTTTATATCAGTTCAGGTGGACTAGATTATAGTCTTATAACATGTAATGTAACAATAAAAGGTTAATTCTGAGTGATGCTATAATTAGGTTGATAGATGCTCCATATCAACTCATGCTTCTATGGCCACCTTGGAGCCCCGCACACATTTATATGTGTGTGTGTACGTATTTATTTTTTAAAAATTTGTGATAGGCTCGGCGCCTGTGTTTCAAGCAGCTAAGGCACCAACCATATACACCTGAGCTGGCGGGTTTGAATCCAGCCTGGGCTCACCAAACAACAATGATGGCTGCAACCAAAAAATAGCCAGGTGTTGTGGTGGGCGCCTGTGGTCCCAGATACTTGGGAGTCTGATTCTCAAGAGAATCGCTTGAGCCCAGGAGTTGGAGGTTGCTGTGAGCTGCGATGCCACAGCACTCTACCCAGGGCAACAGCTTGAGGCTCTGTCTCAAAGAAAATAAAAAATTGTGATAAAGGGCGGTACCCATAGCTCAGTGTGAAGGGCGCTGGCCACATACACCAAGGATAGCAGGTTTGAACCCTGCCTGGGCTAGCTAAAACAACAATGACAACTACAACAACAACCAAAAAATAGCTGAGCATTTTGTCAGGTGCCTATATTCCCAGCTGCTTGGGAGGCTGAGGCAAGAGAATCACTTCAGCCCAAGAATTTGAGGTTGCTGTGAGCTGTGACACCATGGAACTCTACCCAGGGCGATAGCTTGAGCCTCTGTCTCAAAAAAAAAAAAAAAAAAAAAAAAAAGATAAAATATGGTTTAACCAAGTGTGCAATTCAGTGGCATTAAATACATTCATGATGTTGTACAATTACTATCACTATCTAGTTTCAGAAATTTTTCATCACCCCTAATGGAGATCCCCCATCCATTAAGCGGTTCCTCTCTATTCCCTCCCCCTCAAGCTTGGCAACCACTAATCTTTCTGCCTCTACGGATTTGCCTATTTTAGACATGTCGTATAAATAAAATCACACAATATGTAGTCTTGTGTCTGGTTTCTTTCACTTAACACATTACTTTCAAGTTTCATTTATATTATAACACAAATCAGTACTTTATTCCTACCTATGGCTGAATGATTCTTTTTTTTTTTTTCTGAGACATAGTCTCACTGTGTCGCCCTCGGTAGAGTTCCATGGCAATCTCAAACTCTTGGGCTTAAGCGATTCTCTTGCCACAGCCTCCCAAGTAGCTGGGACTACAGGAACCTGACACAATGCCTGGCTACTTTTTGTTGCAGTTGTCATTGGTGATTAGCTGGCCTGGGCCAGGTTTGAATCCGCCAGCCTTGGTGCATGTGGCTGGCACCATAACCACTAAGCTGTGGATGCCAAGCCAAGAATAATATTTTATTGTATGTATATATACATTTGTTTATCCTCTTACCAGTTGATCAACTTTGGATCGTTTCCATCTTTGGGTATTGTGAGTTGAGCTGCCATGGAGAATTGTGTATATGTTTTTATTTGAAAACTTTTCAGTTATTTCAGGTGTATACCCAAGAGTGGAATCACTGAGCCATGTGATAATTGTATGTTTTAATATATTGAGGAACAGGCTCGGGCCCCTATTGTGTTGGGCGCCTGTAGTCCCAGGTACTTGGGAGGCTAAGGCAAGAGAACTGCTTAAGGACAATAGTTGCAGGTTGCTGTGAGCTGTGACGCCACAGCACTCTACTGAGGGCGACATAGTGAGACTCTGTCTCAGAAAACAAACAAACAAAAAACATGAAAAAATATATTGAGGAACAACTAAACTTTTTTCCACAGTGGCTACATTATTTTATGTTTTGTCTCCCAATATACAAAGGTTCCAATTTCTCCATATTTTTATCAATGCATATTATTGTATTATTGTCCATTTAGAAACGTAGAAAAAAATTATTATCATTATGACCTATGCACGCTTTTTTTTTTTTTTTTTTTTTTTTGAGACAGAGTGCCATGGCGTCACAGCTCATAGCAACCTCCAACTCTTGGGCTTAGCGATTCTCTTGCCTCAGACTCCCGAGTAGCTGGGACTACAGGTGCCCACCATAATGCCTGGGTAATTTTTTGTTGCAGTTTAGCCGGGGCTGGGTTAAACCCGCCCCCCTTGGTATATGGGGCCGCTGCCCTCCCCACTGAGCCACAGGTGCCGCCCTATACACACTTTTAATACATTCATATTACTTCTCATATTTTATTGACCAATACAATTTACATGATCAGACTTCACTTCAAGGGAGGTGGTAGGCACAGTCCTACCATGTGCCAGAAAGAAGAGTGCTGGATATTTCGAGCAGCCCTAATGACTATCACACAGTTACTATCAAATGAGATGAGAGATTACATCAAAATAGACCCATCATCTCTCTGCAGGTTCATGTGCACAAATCAGGCCATTATCTCTTACTGAAATATTATGAAGTTTCCAGAAGGAAAATGCATAGAGAATGGCTGAGAGTAGTACAGATTGGAGCTAAAGAAGAGGGAGGGAGAAATAAAGGCCAGAAGGAGAAACAAGTGAAGATCTTCAAAAGCAGTATATTTTATTTTGTTAATTAATTATAAATGCATCTTTGGAAGACATACAAAGGCAGGAAAGCAGGCCATTTTGAAACAAAGTTACATTTCTTCTTTTTAGTATAATATATAGTGTAGTGAAAGAACCAGACCAGCACCATTTTAGGAGTTAAGTTTCACTCCACCCCCACCCCACCCACCCACCCACCCCAGCCATTTCACTCAGTAAGTTTCACCTTTCAGGCAAGCCCAGGCAATTCCCCGGAATCATGAGACAACTGCCCACCAATCAGGGACCCCCCCCACCTAACCAATCCAGAAGCGCCCTCTTTGTTTCAAGCTGTGCACGCCCACCCGTTGCTGTGCGGGACCATAAAACCCCCCTGCTCCAGAGCTCAGGGCTCCTGGCTGGGATCTGTTGTAACGGAGACCCCGGGGGCTCCAAGCTCGAGCTTGCAATAAAACGGCTCTTTTGCTTTTGCATTGGACTCAGGTCCTTAGTGGTCTTTGTGGGGGATTTCAAGATCTGGGCACAACAGTAGCTAAATACCACCCGAAGTCCAGTAATTAAACTTTCATAATGAAATTGATTCATCTCTCAAAAGCTTCACAAGTAACCGTTGTGGTATATTATGTTAAATATTTTAGCCAAATAATCATTTTTTGGTGAAGCTAAAAAATCAATCTCAAGGCTCGGCGGCTGTGGCTCAAGCAGCTGAGGCGCCAGCCACATACACCTGAGCTGGCAGGTTCAAATCTAGCCCGGGCTCGCCAAACAACAATGACAGCTGGAACCAAAAAATAGCCAGGCGTTGTGGCGGGTGCCTGTAATCCCAGCTACTTGGGAGGCGGAGGCAGGAGAATGGCTTGAGCCCTGGAGTTGAAGGTTGCTGTGAGCTGTGCTGCCACAGCACTCTACCCAGGGTGACAGCTTAAGGCTCTGTCTCAAAAAAATAAAATAAAAAGAAATCAATCTCAAAATAAAGAAGTAAAAATGTGCACAGGAGGCTTTTCCTGAAAAGGAGCACTTTGTGTAAACAAGCATCTCTTGTCACCCAGCAACTGTTCCTCTGGAGTTCTCTTTAATGGGGCAATTTCAGCTGGCAGCTGGTGCAACCTTGAAATGATCCTGTTTATTTTTCCTGCTTCTTGATGTGTAGAGGTCATTGCTGATAATAATGTGGTTGCTGTTCATTATTATCTGGTGTATGATAACACGGCAGAACTGCCTCAACCTGCTCTTTAAAAAATTTTTGACCCTGACTCTGCATAGACAGTCTGTACACACTAGATGCACATTTCGAAGTCTGTGGATGTTTATATTTTAGAAGTAAAAATGACCTACATGGGTGAGGTACAAGAGACAAGCCTTGTTGTACTTTGTTGGATCTGTAACTGTTTCATTAACAAGAAGCACTCAGTACTCAAACTGCCTGGGTTTGAATCTCTGCTCCACCTCTACTGGCTGTGTGTTCTTAGACATACTTATTAATCTCTCTATGCATACTTGAATCATCTGAAGTCTGTTTAGCCCCATGAGGATTAAGTGAACTCATGTATGTAAAATGCTTAGAACAAGGTCAGGCACACAGCAAGTACTATGTGATAGTTTCTGGATTGTGTTCCCTTTGACCAATCACTTCCTTTCCTACCCTTCTCTGTACCCCTCCCCCCCCCCCCACACAAACACACTGAGCAGGCTCCCCTTGCCTCTCTGACATTCTGTCTTTCCCACGGCTAAATAGCACTGTAAAGGGTATTGTGTGTTTAATTGCTTGTATTTCCCCAACAGCTAGAGACTCTGAGTTGGAGGAGACTTGGCTGATCTTCATGGCTAATTCCACATATGTGCAATTACTTACTCACCAGTATGCGCCCTGAGCAAGGTAGAGTGAGGCTGCAGAAGTGGCCAATCTAATTTTCCAGAACAAAGGGAGGGCAGCAATTTGCTGAGATTTGCCAGAACTTTGCAGAGACTCGGCAAGGAAAACTGCTGAGTCATAGACATGCCTTTTGAGCAGCAAACAATCTTAACAACGTGAGATTATTACAACATTGCTGTTTGGGACTGTAGCGGCAACTGGCTGGCCAATGAGAAAACAAAGGCACACAAATATTCATTATCCTCTCTTTAAACTCTTTCATTACAGCTAATGAGATTCACTTGAACAATAACATATTATACAGTTTCAAATAGCTAGAAGGAGGATATTCAACATTCCCACAAAGAAATGATACATGTTTGAGCTGGTGGATATGCTGATTGCTCTAATCTGATTATATGTATCCAAACATCACTAGGTACCCCACAAATATGTACAATTATGTGTCAATTAAAAAAAAAAAAACTTCAGAAAGGAAAGGGGGCAGGGATGTACTTGAAAGTGTGTGTGTCTCAGAACCCAAGGGCAAGAATGCAACTGGGTCTCCAGGGAAAAGTGAGTGGCTCTAGGCTGCCCTTTCAGACTCCTGTCTCCCTCTGGGTCCAGACAGTTCCCTGACACGAGGGCGCCCATCTGCTTCTCTCTTCACTCTCTTCCAGCTGTCTCTCTTTACTGCACTGTGCAGTGGAATAAAAGCCTCTTGGCTCCTGGAGTTATTTGCCCCTCAGTTCCAGCCACACCCTGAGAACAATTAACTGTTGCTTGGCCACCAAACTTAATTTCCGGGGAGACCCTGATTGGTTCAAGTTGAGCCAAATGTCTCCCTCTGGCTAATTCATACTTGCCAAGTTTCACCTATTACAAATATGGTTGCCAGGCGAGGAATTCACTGTGAACAGGATCCCCAAGGAATAGGCAAAGACTCCGGTAGAACAGGTTGTTCATGATGGTCCCTAGTGTCATGCAACTTTGGGTCAGAGAAATAATAAGTGCGAAGAGTGTGGAGTTCATTTTAGCTAATGCGAAGCCATTGAGTTTTGACAGATTGAGAATTGTCCCTTTGTTGATAGGGTCAAACCCCACCCAAATAGAGTGGACCCACCTAAAAGAATCAACCCCCTGGCCTACCCCACCCGGGAAAGGCTGGGGTGGGTAAAAGGGGAAGGTCCCACCTGGGAAAAGTAAATGTCCAACCCAGGATAGGGAATGTTCCGGTGCCCACCTTCCTGACCTAAAATGCCCGTTTTGCCATTACCCACGAGTGGATTTCTTCCTGGCCCCATCGGAAATCTTACCACACCTGAACCCAGGTGGAATAAAGCCATTTTAATTGTACAAACCGAGCCTCCATTTTCCTTTTGCCTCGCACCTCGGAATAATCTTTCATCTTTGACTCCATAACCTTTCATTTGTTACTGAAAGTTTAGCACTTGCCCCCAAGGCCATATACAAACAAACCAAACCACTTTGGGGGGTGGGGTGGGACTTTATTCATAGTGAACTACATACTTCTCAGAAAACATGTCTGAAAAAGAGGACACATGCTCCTCCCTTTGTCTGGAATTCTCTTGCTTTCCTTATATATTAGACTTAATCCTAATTACTATATATCTTTTAGATCTTAGTTTGGTGTATAGAGGTTCAGAAATAGATACCCTAAACTATGGTGTTTTGGCATACCCATCTATATATAGAAGGCTCAAGGTCTTTGACCTTCCTCCCACACCTCTCCCAAAGGAATTGAATCTCCTTTATCTGCCTAAGATCTAGATCCACCACTAGAATAGTTAGTTGTTTCTCCCACCCCTCCCATAAGACCAAGAATGTAGCCACACTTGAACACGTTGACAGTTTCCCCATCAGAGAGAACTATTTACAAATTAATCTCTTTTTTTAACGAAGCCCTTCCACTGACTGGAATAATTGATCTCTATTCTAATCAGTACTCCCAGTAATCTTTTATTGCTGCTCAACAGAATTCCTCTTCTCTCCCCTCCCATAACCTCTTTTTCCAGATAGATATAGAGGTTTCTGAACCCTCTTGGTGGGTAGATAATCACTCTGTGATTCTCCCAGTTAAAGAAATTTGTTTGCCTTTTCCCAGTTAATCTGCTGTTTGCCCCTCTTGTACTCTACTGGAGAGGGGCGGCTTAGGTACCTTCTGCATTTAGAACCTCAAATCTACCTAAGATATCTGTTCTTCCCTTCCCCCATGCCCCAGAAACCCAAGGGAGAAGCACAGTGAAATTTTCCTCCCTTAGAACCAAGTGGAACCAAACTACTCACTAGCTAAGACCAGAGGAACTTTATCTAATCTTGAAGTGTGGGAATAGGATAAAGGAATGGCAAAGGAAAGGACCAGGAATGACAAACAAACCCAAGAATTAAAAAATAGGTTTTACAGAGCTTTCAATGCCTTTCTCTACCCATGGCAAAATTCTAGAAAGGTTCATTTAATGAATCTTTTACCCTAAGGGGTAAGGCTATGGTCACTGGGAGTCACCACAAATCCACCAGCTTATTAATCTTATTTCTTGGTTGGTGTTTTTTGAGACAGTCTCACTTTTTCGCCTTGGTAGATCCCGTGACATCATAGCTCACAGCAACCTCAAACTCTTGGGCTCAGGAGATCATCTTGCTTCAGCCTCCTGAGTAGCTAGGACTATAGGCTCCTGCCGTCAAACCTGGCTAGTTTTTCTATTTGCAGTAGAAATGGGGTCTTGCTCTCTTGCTTAGACTGGTCTTGAATCCCTGAGCTCCAGGGGGCCACCTGCCTCAGCCTCCCAGAGTGCTAGGATAACAGGCGTGAGCCACTTCACCCAGCCCAGTCTTATTTCTTTTTCAATGATTTGTGAAACTGGAAGATGAAGGCAGTGTTGGAGACAAGATGGTACTGGATGTCAGCAAAGCAGGTGGGACAGCAGTGGTCACCGGAGTCAGTAAAAGTCCTTGGTGTTATCAGTTACTTTTAGGTATGTTATTTCATTTAATCCTAAAAACAAGCCTAGGAGTGGAAGAAAACTGAATGCGTACTGAATGCCACTACAATTTTTGTATAGCTAAAGAAACTGAATTACGAGCAGATATTACAATTTCTCTAAGGTTATATGGCTGACGATTCAATTAAAAACCGTTTCAGCAGCAAATGACATCTGAATCCTATTCAAACTCTTGTTTTAACTATCTGTTGCTGTAAAACATTTACTCGGTTCAATGCCCGTAGTGCAGTGGTTAGGGCACGGCCACATACACCGGGGCTTGTAGAGAGCGGGCTGTGAGACGGAAGAGCCCTCACAGCCTGGGGAACATTCAGAGAATGAACCCCCGACTGCTTCTCCTCCGTTCCTGAAACAGCCATTTTCCTTTCTTCATGCTCCCTCTGCCAGAAGTCAGCTCTTTCTTTGTCCAGTTAACTATGCAGAAATCTTTGAGATCCTTCCCTTCTTTCTCCTTGTCTTATGCTAACAAAGTTAAGTAGTAACCTTTAAGTCCCACAGTTCTTTCTTTGTTTTGTCAACTATGCTGAGATCCTTGTGATCCTGCCCTTCTTAACTTCTTGTCATATGTTAATGAAGTTGAACAGAAACCATTAACAACATGGTTTGTCTTTGTTAAAGTTATTTACATTTTCCTATTGTACTGTAAGACCAAAACTATGTCTTTTGTTTATGCTATTTCCCCATATTGTCTATGCTACCTCCCCCTGGACAACCTCATACAGATGCTATAAAATAAAGCTGATTTTGTGCGTTGGTGTAACCATCAGCTCAGTCAGTCCTCCCCGTCCCATCCTTTGTTTCTGTGTCTTCTCTTGTGCTGTATTTTCCTCATTCCCCACCAATTCCACTCTGGTTCACTCCCCTTCACTGCGCTAGTTCACGACAAAGGCTGGTGGGTTAGAACCCAGCCTGGGGCTGCTAAACAACAATGACAACTACAACAACAACAACAAAAAATAGCTGAGTGTGTGGCAGGCACTGGTAGTCCCAGCTAGTTGGGAGGTTGAGGCAAGAGAATCGCTTAAGCCCCAGAGTTTGAGATTGCTGTGAGCTGTGATGCCACCGCACACTACCCAGGGTGACATAGTGAGACTCTGTCTCAAAAAAACAAACAAAAAAATACTACTTCATGACTTAGTATTAAAATAATAACCATTTTATTTATTCACAGTGTGGGCAGGGCTTGGTGGGGAAAGCTTGTCCACTGTCACTGGAGGATTCGCTTCCAAGATGGCTCATTCACATGGCTGGCAAGCATGTGCTGGCTTTCAGCTGGGAGCCCAGCCAGGTTCTTTGGTTCTACTTCTCATGGCCTTTCCATGGGCTTATCCTGTCCTCGTAACATGATAGTCTCAGAGTAGTTACACATTGGTAGTGGCTGGTTTCCAAGAGTAGAACAGCTGAAATCTTAAGGCTGATGTCCAGAATTTGCCCTTCGTCATTTTCACCAGTACTGTTTGAAGTGAGGCAGAGGCCTGGCCCCGAGGCAGGAGAAGGTGTGAATATCAGGAGGCGTGGTTCCCTGCAGGTCTCTAAAGTCGTAATCTAACCACAATGGGCTAGAGATTTTACTGGCTCATATTACTTGCAAGTCCAAGGAGTGTATTTGGCTCAGGTGCCTCCCTAACAAGGCACTGAGTGAAGTAAACAGAAACATGCTTCTCCTCACTTCTCAATGCACTTCTCAATGTTTCCTCTGCAGTGACACCATTCTCAGACAGGTTTCTTGGTACGGTGGCAAGGTGGTCCCAGTGTTTCTGACATTCATGGAGCCAGGTGGGATCGTGTATCCATCCATGCACCCAAGCTGTGACTGAGAGGGTGGACTATGCTCATCAGGACTATGCTCAGTCTGGACCATATGTTCACCTATGGGCTGTTGGTTAACCATTTATCCAACAGTATTCCTGGCTCTCTTCTACCTTGACTGAGTCTAAAACAACCCAGCAAACACTCAATTTCTCAGTCTTCTTTCTGGCTCTATGTGACTGAATCTAGCCAATGAAAGGCGATCTTTCAGACTTCCTGTAAATATATCCCTTCTTCCACCAGCAACTTCTTGTTTTGACACTAATGTGTGAGAGTGGAAAGATTGGAGCATGACTATGAGGAGAAGGCCAAAAGAAGCTCAGATAGCAGGTCTATCATGTGGCATCATTCAACTACGTATCCAGTGTGGAAATCTGCATCTATGCAATAAATATCTCCACAGTATAAGGCACTTATGATTCACTTTTCCCTTGTATCACGATTAAACACCATTCTGGGGGCTGGGAAGCTTGTTGAACCACATGGGCTGTGAATGTAAGACAGTCGCTTCCCCAAAGGAAAATAGGACTGTTATCAGGAGGGGGGAACGGGTAGACTCTGGGCAGGTAAAAAATATTCTTTCATGCCATAGGTCCTACAGAGAAGTCAGTGTCAGAGCCCTAGAGCCCCATGTAATCAGCATTCTCATACTCAGTTTGTACATGAAGAAACTGAAGCTGAAGGTGATTAAGAGATTTGCTCATTGCCACTCAGTGTGTTAGTGGCTGATCTGAGACTACTAACCAAATCCTTAGATTTTGATATTATTGCTCCTATGAAGCAGCACAAAACAACAGGGATAATTTCTAATTACCTTGAAAGAGAATTAAACTCCAAGAGGATTTTGTTTCTTTGTTTTGGAAAAGTAAATTTATTTCAGATTTATGTGAGGGTACAAACAACCAGGTCAAAATATTTGATTTTGTTATGTATAGTCGCTTTATAGTGTGTGGTTATGTCCCCCACACAAAAGATGTCCAAACACCCCCACCCTGTGCCCT
>CAUYPK010170475.1:0-21366 GCA_963574355.1 Loris lydekkerianus
CATTACATAGATGTCTCACCAGTGCAAAGCCATTAGTAACCAGGCTTCTCATGGGCCTATTCATTCCTATTTTATCTGGAGGAGCACTAGCCTTATATTTGCTAAAACACTCATGTTCTTTAGACTTTCAGACAAAACATCCCCTGCCTTCTTTCCCCGCCCCTTCCCCACGCTCTATATAAGCAGCTGCTTGACGCAATAAAGTTGAGTTCCTGCTTAAAAAAAAAAATAAATTAAAAAAAAAAAATTAAAAAAAAAATTTAACCTTCATTAAATTAAATTGTAGTTAAGTTTACTTAACATTTATCTAAAGGTGTGATTTAGGCTGGTTGATCAATTTTGTCTATGTAATAACTACAATGATAATTACATGCAAAAGAAAAAATAGTATTATAGAGTCAGAAAATATTTCAATTTGTATATACATTTTTATTACAAAGAATTATGATAGAGTAATCAATAAGATATTTCCAACCATCAAAATATGGCAGATTAGGATAAATTTTTGTTAGGAAAGTGAAATGCAAATATGAGTTAAAGGAAAAAAGGCAATGATGTGAAACTTCTGAAAATTTAAAAATTTTTAATATATTTTTAAAAATGGATCATGGAGAATAGCAAATTTTTGTGTTACTTACATTCTCTTGATTATATTTAAGAGTGATGTCATAGTTTAATTTTAAACATGTCAATAATTGTAATATAAGAGAAATCACATTTTTTCCACTATTAAGTTTATGATGAAAAGGTTCACATGAAAACTAAAACATGTATGAAGGAATATAAAAGCTTTCAAATTTACTTTAGGGAGTATGCAAGCAAAGTCTGACAACAACTGGCTAACAGCTAGGTCTCAGATCCTAGGACCAAATACAATTCTATTTACTTTCCCACTGGTAAGAGATTCCATTTTCAAAGTTGTAATAATAACAATAATAATTTGCTTTATTTTTTGCTTCTTCAGTGGAGCAGATACTGAGGAATGCTACAAGAAAATCGGAGTAATTAGCCTTTACTCAGTAATCAGAAGAAAACATCTAGAGTATTTAGCTTTAAATACTTATAAATGTAGAAGATTCACAATCTTGGGATCAAAGATGACTTCCAGATTTCTAGATTGCAAGTCAGAAAATGAGATTATTTATTAGACATTGGAAATACAGAAAGAAAAGCTGGTTTAATGAGAATTGATAAAATCAATTTTGGTATGTGTCTGAAGTCATATTCTAAGTGGAGCCTGAGATTGGGATTCTTGTTACATTAATTTGTTGGTGGATTACTCTAACTTAGATTTGAAGGAAAAAGGTATTAAGGGAAACAGGATAGGGCAGGGGAAAAAAGCCAAGCAAGAATGTGTCTTTTTTTTTTTTTTTTTTTTTTTGAGACAGAGCCTCAAGCTATTGCCCTGGATAGAGTGCTGTGGCATCATAGCTCACAGCAACCTCCAACTCCTGGGCTTAAGGGATTCTCTTGCCTCTGCCTCCCATGTAGCTGGGACTACAGGCGACTACAACAACACCCAGCTATGTTTTGGTTGTAGTTGTCATTGTTGTTTGGCAGGCCCAGACTGGATTTGAACCCGCCAGCTCTGGTGTATGTGGCTGGCGCCTTAGCTACAGGCACCCAGCCAAGAATGTGTCTTAACTGGAGATGAGTTTCAGAAAAATTCCCTGGGAAAGCACTAATTGAAGCACCGAGTTGATCCCATGTTGAGGCAAGGAGGCTTGTTTCTAATACCCCTTATCATTGGCTGTAGTTTTTTTTGGTGGAGGGGGTAAGGGGCAAAGAAGAGGGGTGAACAGTGTTCCTGGAAAGTTTCTCTGCACCCATTTAGCCAAGAACAAATTTTCCACTGAAAGTGGCACCAACAAGTACAGGGGATCTGGGCAGGATACCAATACCCACTACGCCACAGTAAAGGCGAGGTATTTGAAAATATATGTAACACAAAACTAGAAACTTAAGTTAGTTAGGAGAATTTGTCATTTAACACATTTTTATAAATTATCTGTGTAGAATTGAGTATTAAAGTTAAAATGATTATTCTACGTACAGAAAAGGATTTATGCAATTGAGAAATACCCATCTTCAATCTATTTTAGAAAGTGTTCTATTGTTTATTAATAGAAAAGTGAGTAAATAAACATTCTGTGGAGACAATTCTAGCCCAGAACTGTCTTCTAAGTTCTAAATGCACATTTCTAACTACACCCAGGCTGTCTCTTAGACAATTTGCACAGATCATGTCCACTATTCCAATACTGATACCATGATTCCCCTCCCAGAGACCCAGCTGGTTTCTCTTCTCAACCCGGCCCTCAGAGTTGCAGGCACCTGTGTCCTCTGCTGCTGCTCCTGTGGCTGCCTGCAGGCTGGAGTGTGAGACGAACAGACAAGAAAAAAGCAAAGAAAAATAGGTGCTTTCTCCTGTTTTCTCTGAGCATTAGGGATCCCTTTACTTGGGCACGAGCTAGAAGCCTTCTGTGGCCCTCTGTGTCCATGCCCATTCCTGCTTCAGGTTTCAGGCTGCCTTGAGTCCACGTGGGAAATACTGGGGGAGGAGGAAGAAAATAGGAAAACTCCCTGTTTGTTCAGGATGACTTCAAATTTTGATCTTCTGTCCCAATCTGCTTGCCACCATTTCAATCTCAGAGTACTCAAACAGCTTCTACACGTATTCCATCCATTTTGCATCTGCATTCAGTGGGAAAGATAGGGTGGAGTCTGCTTACTTGGAACTGGAACTTTTCTTTGTATTTTAACTTCTTATTAAAGGATAAACATTTTCCATTTTTGTCAAATAGTTAACAGGTGTATCTCTCTTCCTCCCTCTCCTTCTCTCTCCCATCTTAACCATTTTTAAGTACATTAGTGTTAAACTATGTGCACCTTGCTATACAACAGATCTCTAGAACATTTTCACCTTGCAAAACTGAAACTCTGTACACATTAAATAGCAACTTCCTACTTCCCCATCCCTCAAGCCCCTGACAACCACTCATACTATACTCTTGATTGGACATTTATGTTGTTCCCAGTTTCTCCCATTATAAATTGTGCTGAATATATAGTTAGCAGAATTTAGGAAAATTTATTTTTGTGTGGCCTAGGCCTGCTAAGAAAATTCCTATTATAAAAGAGAGATTCTCTCTTTTGACTTAATTTGGCTGACACTAGTAGGCTTCAAGTAGTAAGAAAGATCTCTGTTATAGTGCTATAGTTTGAATTTTGGGACAGATGTCATAGTTGAGCTGTTAGACCACAACTGGCTTATAGCAATGCGATTTGAGGGTGCATTCCTGGCTATTTTGCCTGGCCATTGTTGATAACACCCATAACTGTATCTGGATAGGCCCTCTGGCTCTCTCCAGGTCAACCTGGCATGACAGGTTGATGGTCAGAGCCATGTATTACACCTGCTAGAAACTGCAGAAAGCACTGCTTCCCTCTCCTGTGGGTATGAGGCACACATTGTAATCTTGGGAGACCCACAGGTACCCAGATGCTTGCTAATCTCCCCACCATCAATGTACATCTTCCCCAGAGTGGTAAGAATTAGATCCCCTACTCTCCTCATCTTTCAACCCATCTGAATCTACAGATGTCAAGAAGTGGTAGAAAACTTGCTTTTTGTTCTATTATATATCATGCGTCTGCATTCTCTATGTAAGAGCTCACTTGATTAGAGGAAAAAGAACCAGATTTTTAATTTCAACTTGTGTAGTAGGATATTACTCTGATTTTCTTCCGTCAGGATTAATCTCTCTAACATGGTCAGATTTATCTCCAGAAAGATGGTGTCAATTACATTTTTACTAAAAATATATGAAAATGCTGGTTTTACCACATGTTTACCAATAATTTTTATTTTTAATCTTCATTGATTTGATAAATAAAAGATGGCAGTTCCTTATTTTAAACACGTATTTCTCCAATTGCTAGTGAAGAACAACACTTTTTCCATGTTCACTGCCAGCTGAATTTCCCCTTTTGTGAATTATCTGTTCTAGTACATTGCCCATCTATCTTCCCATGTGTCTTTAAGTGTTATATTTTTAACAGTTTATCATTTAGAAAAATCAGTCATGAAAATGTATAGAAGTATAATGAAACTCTGTTTTTCAGTTCTTAAATCATTTTGCTGCATTGTTCACTCCAGGTTTACCTGGGAGAATGGTGGCAAAGGTCACCTTAATAACTGAAATCCAGAAAGACTCCAAAGCCCCAGTTAAGTTAAAGACCTAAGTTTTCTTCTTCTAACTTTTGTGGGTCATGAGTGTTCTTCCTCCTGCCCTGCCTGCCCTCTGGTGGAGGTGCTAACAAGCAGGCCAGGAGATCAAGCAAGCTGAAAGGAAAGAGTGAAAAAGACCAAGGTAAACCTACCAAGGTAAGCAAACCACTTCTGAATAATTACAGAGCCACTAGAACAAGCCTGTTCCTTGTTTTTTCCTACATTAAATGGGGACCACAGTATTTACCATAAGATTATTATTCCCAAGCTGGTACCTTTTGACAGGTACTGCTGTCTGGCTTTGGTCTTGCTCTCCTGGGATAATTCACACATAGGAAAATCATTTTTGCCCCCAATTAATTCTACATCTGGGAAAGAATGCAGGTTGGTATCATATAAAAACCAGTGACCAGGAAAGTGAGGGTTCTGTCTGCAGGTCTGGCACTGGCTAGTTAGTTGGATGTCCTTGAGGGAGTCTCTCAACTTTCCTGAGCCAGGGTTTCTTCATCTGTAGATTAGGAATAATGACATTAATGGGTCTATTGTGAGGTTCCATTGAAATAATGGTAGTAAAAGTGCTTTGCAAACAATCAAGTATTCTATACATGGGGGTAATATTAATACAGTGTTGACAGCTCTTTTCTCTGAATCAACATTTAACTTGATTTGATTGTGTATTTTAGAATAAGAAATAATGGTTTATCCTTTTAGCCTTTGGTAAATACATGGAGCCTTTGGTCTCAGATTCATAGAAGAAAGCAAACACTTTGTCCTGACATGACCCAAGTCTGTGCGTTTACTCTCTAGATCTCACTTTCATTTTTGTTTTAATTACAGAATTCAAAGAGTAGGAGGTATAAAATTACACCTTTTAGAATGAGTTATCATTTACTGATGCTACATTTCAAAAATATAGCTCATGTCTTTAAAATAAATTATCAGGTTCCTTTATTGTTACTTTAAACTAAATATAAATTTATTGACATAGTGATAATAATAGTTTTAAGGGTTTTTTTAAAAAAGCTTCCTTGAAGCTATGAAAATTTAGAAGAATTAAGTATTTAAATGTATTGAATATTTAATTTGTACATTTTATTCTGTGTGGCTGAGGATAAATGTGAAAATACATAGAATTATGTAACTTTAGAGTTGAGAATTCTGCATTCTTTTCTCTGCTACACATGCAATCTCTTATCTTTATTACCATCCTACTATAGTAGGATATACTAGAAGAAAAACAAAAAAGGTAGTTATCTGAAAAGAGATAAAACTGTCAAAGGTACCTGGTCCAAGTCACTGTTATTCTTGCCTAGGTATTTATAACAGCCTCCTATCTGGTTTTCCTAACTTGAGTCTGTTCTTAAAATAGCAGCTAGAATGATACAATCCAAGTCAGTTAATATTGCTAATCTACTCCAAAGCCTCCAAGAGCCTCGCAGTTCTCTTTCCCGGTCCACCTCTCACTCTCTCCTTCCAGTCACACCAGCCTCCCTGGCCACACCAGGACCACCTCAGCCTCAGAGCATTGCTGTGAAATGCTGTTCCCTCCAGGACCTGCATGAGCGGCTTCCTCACCTCCTTCAGGTCTATTCATCTTGTCAATGGGAGCTTCCCTGTTACCTCTTTTAAAATTGGAATTCTCGAGGTGGCTCACACCTGTAATCCTAGCACTCTGGAAGGCCAAGGTGGGTGGATTGCCTGAGCTCACAGGTTTGAGACTGGCCTTAGCAAGAACAAGACCCTGTCTCTAAAAAACAAACGAACAAACAAAAAAACAGCTGGGGGTTGTGGTGGGTGCCTGTAGTCCTAGCTACTTGGGAGGCTGAGGCAAGAGAATTGCTTGAGCCCAACAGTTTAAGGTTGTTGTGAGCTTGGGAAGCCATGGCACTGTAAGGGTAATGAAGAGACTGTCTCAAAAAAAAAAAAAAAAAAAAAAAATTGTAAAATTTTCATCAAAACTAAAAAAAATAAAACTTTTGATAACTTTGAATGATAAGATCTATTATTATAACATCAAAGGTACTGGTGACCTTCTCTTCCATACCTTCCCACCCACCCCCAAACTATTCTGGTCATTTTGTTTCTAGAATTAATATCTCCTTTAATACATTATTGTCCTTTTCAGGGTAAGGGTAATTGTGTTCGTCATGAAAGGAGAAAAATTGGATAATAATGAAATGCCGTTCTTTTCTTTCTTTGGTACTTTAATCTCTGGATGAATTTAGTTTTGGCTATCCATTTTCTGAATTCCATTTTGCTCCCATTTGCAAAATATAGAGATCACCAATGGATCGTGCTTGGAGGTCTTGTCTTGCTGTGTGTGTTCTCTGTTAGCAGTCTTAGCCACTTTTATGGTTTCTGCTACGTTTAAATTTGTAAGCCCAGTCTTGACATTTCTTACTGGTCCTAATTCTATGTTTTCCCAGTGGGACTGTCTTTCACGTTCTCAAACCTCACGTGTTAAAAACCAAATTGATCTTTTCCCTTCACAGCTGGCTCCTGTTCCAATAACTCTTTTCTCTGAATGATCCTACCTTTTTATAAATTTGGGAATATTTCTAAGGCTTGTAATTTTTCTTGACACTGTCTTCTTCTTCACATTGTCAAGCTTTCTTAGTTATACTTCCAAAACATTTTTTTTTTTTTTTTCCCCTGAGACACAGTCTTGCTCTGTTACCCTGGCTAGAATGCAGTGGCATCATGATAACTCACAGCAACCTCAAACTCCTGGGCTCAAGCAATCCTCCTGCCTCATCCTCCTGAGTAGCTGGGATTACAGGCATGCACCACCACATTCAGCTAATTTTACTGTTTTTTGGTCTGGAACTCCTGAGCTCACGTGATCTTCCCACCTTGGCCTTCCAGAGTGCTAGGATTATGGGCATCAGCCATCATGCCTGACTGAGTACCTCTTGATTCATCAAAATGCTTCTTGATTTCAGTAGATTTGGGGTGGGGCCTGAGAGTCTGCATTTTTGTTATGCTTCTGCATGGACCTGATGTTGCTGTTCCATTGACCACACTTTGAGTAGCAGGAGTCTGCACTAGTATAATAATGGTCACCTGAACCTAGTCTTTCTCGTCCATGGCTATATCTAAGAAAGACTCAATTCTCTTTCAAAAACAGAGGTATGATATTGCTCAGTCTTGCTTTTTCCATGTTACAGAAGATTTGTGAAGGTACAGACAGATGATAAAAATTCAAATCAGCCATTATGGTCAATTCAGAGTTAATCACTAACACTTGGATGTATATTCTTTTAGTCCTCTCTTTTTTTGCATGTAAAAGTGTATTCAAGTTACATCTGTGTTTTTTAAAATGTAAAGGGGTCATTTATCTTTCTCTTGTTCCCAGTGTACAAATTTGTTTTTTAAGTGTGATGCCTTCTTTCATGTAAAGTAGAATCTGTCTTCTCTATATGATAAAAACACCTGATGTTCTTTCTCTTAACCTTCCTTAGAGCTGGGAACTGGGCACTTGGTGCAGCCATGCCGATGAATCCTCTCTAGGCTTTAGTTCAGGAGCTGGTGACTCAAAGCTGCAAGGATGACGCAGAATCTGCTCTGGCCTGGGCACATCAGTGATGGCAGCTGCATCCGGTTTCCAGTGGCAGCAGAGACAGTTATTCTAAGGCAATATGTAGTGTCCAGCACTGCAGGACTTGGCAGTGCAAACTATGGGGTCACTGCTTGGCAGCTGGAGTGGTGACTTCATGGGACCAGCTCTGTGGAGTGCTTTGGGTATGGTTCTTGCCAGCATGGATCTTCTTCCCAACTTTGCTTTTTAAATTAGCTTAAAAGTTGCCTTAATTTACTGGGAATAAATATGAATGATGTTAACAATAACTGACTCTTGGATGGTGTTTATTATTTTCCAGGCAAATTTATAAGTGCTTTGTGAATAGTAACTAATTTAATGTGTACCACAACACAATGAGGTATAGATTGGTATTATTTCCAATTTACAGATGATGAAACTGAGCTATAGAGAGATTAGATTATTTGCCTACGGTCACAGACCGTAAATAAATGGTAGCTCTAGAACACAAACCTAGTCAGTCTGACCTAGTTCTTATATAAGTCCTGACTGATAGATGTGTTGCTCTCTAACTATTTTTTTCATTTAACAAAATTTCATGAGCATTTCCATGTCATTAAATATTCATTTAAGTATTAAAAGTAGCTCAATTATGAGGGTGAATCAAGATTTATTTAAACAACTCCTTGGTGGCTAAACTCTTTTAAAAAAATATCCTTGACTGTTTCCTTAGGATCAAGTCATAGAAGTGGTATGTTTGGTCAAGGTGTACTCAAATTGCCTTCCAGAAAGATGATTCCTATTTACACACTCAGAATTGTATGGAGTCCTTATTAATAACGAAATTTAACATCACATTTTTTTTCTTTGTGGCAATGAAAATGACATGTAGTTTTCTCTTAAATTTGAAAACCTTTATACATTTAAAGAGACATTTATTTGCCATTGTCAAAAGTCATTTTGCGAATTGCTTCTCCATTACCTATAGGATAAAACTGAAACTACTTCATTTCAAGGTTCTTCTTACTCTGACCCCAACTACTTTTCTAACATGTCCTCCTACAGGTCCTAAATATTTGCTCTACACACTCGTGGGAATTATTTTGTATTAGATTGAGCCATATGAATGTGTTATTATTGCAGGAAAAAAAACTGGTCAACTATTAACAGTTTTGTAAGGTGAAACCTTATAAATCTCCAAAACTCTTGCTCTTACACTACAATGCTTTCATAATGCCTTTTACCACCCTCTGCTTGGTGATAGGCTCCTAGTTCTTTTTTTTTTTTTTTTTTTTGGCCGGAGCTGGGCTTGAACCCACCACCTCTGGCATATGGGGCTAGCGCCCTACTCCTTGGAACCATAGGCGCTGCCCAGGCTCCTAGTTCTTCATGAGTTTATGAACCAGATTTTCTCTCCCCACTTCCCATGCCACTCCCCACCTTGTCCTCCTCTCACCCTCAACTTAGGTAACTGTAAAACATCCCTCTTCACCATTTCCACTCTCAGTCTTTTCTATCAGAGCTATAGAAATGTCCCAGGGTATTGCAGCTAGATGATAAGTTTGCATGTTCCTGACAGAGGATAAGCCCTCTATTGCTCCTCATCGGTAGAGACTATTATTTTGGCAGATACGGTAACCATCAAAGTTACTGTAGCAGATGCACAACAAATATCCATTGAATTGAAAAACTAGTAATTTCAGGGTCCAGGAAGTACCTTATTAGCCAAATACTACTAGCAATCTCCTTCCATGTTAAATAAGGAAGAGCACATGTACCATCTTCTAATTGGTTGGTTGGTATTTTGTTTGGAATTGGTCCTCCTTATTTTGAATCCTCCACCTCTATAATTCATCTTTTCCTATATTTTCAAATGAAATTATCGTATTCCATGGTACAGTTCTCAAGTTTGAATGAGCACAGTTCTCTCACTAGCTAAATAAGTAATCAGCATTGTTTCTAAGGAATAAGTTGGATATTTGTCCCTTTTAATCATATTCACCTTTTCTGTTATGTGGATGTTCAGGAAATTTCAGTGACTTCCAGGAAACACCAATGCTACCAACAGATTCACAATATTACAACAAGCTTCAAGAAACATTAAAAGTAAAAATATTCTTTCAAAATTAGAAATATTTAAACTGAATCTTATTAAGATAAGTTCTTCTGTTTATATAAGAGATACACAGCACTATTAATCTAAGCTTCACTTACAGGAAGAATATCATGGAATCATAAAACTTTAAAGGTGAGAGAGAACCCCAAGGGTTTTAGTATGTGCCCTTTGGTGAAAAAAATACAAATGGGAGTGGGAGAAAGAATAGCTTGGGCTTAGATTTGGCTTCATATTCCCTCTCCAGTTAATTTGAGTGATGTTCCAACACTTGTTCATCTTTTCTCACTCACATATCCTAGCCTAGCCATTCCTGGAACGAATTCAGGTAGAATCAGTTGCAATACCAGGCCTCCTTTGTGTATGTAGTCAGAGGGTACTGGGTATCGCTTTATGTACTAAACCTCTCCCACCCCTCGGCCTGCCCATCCATCTCTGGCCTTTTCTTCCCTGCTTGCCCATCAGGCTTGTATGTGCTCAGTACTTTGTTTTTTGTAAATAGGCTTCTTTAACCAGGGGACCAGTTCAATAACTAGATCCAAAGATCCAGACGATCTGCTTGAGATTTTTAAATAGGGAGATGTGGTATTATAATGAAAAAGACAGACTAACAAGTGTTGGTAAGAATGTGGAGACACTGGAACCCTCAAACATAGCTGGTGGGAGTAAAAAAACGGTGAAATGGTACAACCACTTTGGAAAACAGTCTGGCTATTCTTCAAATAGTTAAATATAGAGTTACCATATAATATAGAAATTTTACTCAAAAGAAATCAAAACATACGTTTGTACAAGAGCTTATATGCAAATGTTCATGCCAGTGATGTACATAATAGCCAAATAGAAAGAACAAAAATTTCCATCAACTGATGAATGAATAAATAAAATGTGGTATATAAATAACACAGAATGTTATTCATCAATTAAAAGGAATAAAGTGCTCATACATAATACGAGTGAACCTTGAAAACATGTTAAATAAAAGAAACTAGTTGCAAAGGATCATATATCGTATGATCCCATTTATATGAAATGGCCAGATAAGTAACTCAACACAGAAAATATAGTGGCTAAGGCGAGTGGAGTTTCTTTTTGGGGTAATGAAAATGTTTTAAAACTGATTGTGGTGATGGATGTACAAGTCTGTGAATATACTAAAAGCCATTGAGTTATATTATTTATTTATTTATTTAGAGACAGAATTTCACTATGTTGCCCTTGGTAGAGTACCATGGCGTCACGGCTCACAGCAACCTCAAACTCTTGGGCTTAAGCTATTCTCTTGCCTCAGCCTCCCAAGCAGCTGGGACTACAGGCTCCGCAACAATGCCTGGCTATTTTTTTTTTTTTGTAGTTGTAATTGTAATTGTCCTTGTTGTTTAGCAGGCCCAGGCCAGGTTCGAACCCTCCAGCCCTGGTGTATGTGGCTGGCGCCCTAGCCGCTGAGTTACAGGTGCCGAGCCTTGAGTTATACACTTTAAATTAGGTAAATTGTACAGTGTGTGAATTATGTCTCAATAAAGATGTAAACAATTAAAAAAGAAGGGTGTGCTTTTTACATTTAATTTTGTTTTTCAGTAGTTCTCTGGCTAGTTGGACATTCCCTTGCCTAATTTCAGACTTGCTTTGTCCTTTGATTGTGCTTGAATTCCAGCCAATAGCTAATGTAGTAGGGAGGGATCATGTTTACAACTTAGACATGAAGAGAAAATGTAAGTTTTTAATTTATTCTATCATAAGTCTCACTTTCCTCCCTTCTGATGGATAGTGGGGAAAATAAATAAATAATTACCAGTGTCTGGAAAGACCACTATGGTAGAAGGAATGGCTGGAAGTGATTCACCTACAGCTATCATACACTATTCTTGCTATAAATATATCCACTCAAATGACTAATAGGATAGTCCTGTGGTGTGCCACGTGTATGATTCTGAATTCTTGTCTTGATTCTTGATTCTGTGCCTTGCTTTGACCTCCATTATCTGTGTGATCCAAGATTTTCTCTGAACTCCTGGGTTTGTGTGCTCTGTTACCCATGAAGGCTCTCTTGACTTCTGACTACTCACTCTGTCTTGAGCACTGGTTCCCAGGCAATGTCAATGTCACTGGATTTGCTGTATTCCTGTAGCTGGTCACAAATGTTCATTGTTTTGGTCTCCGTCGTGGCTTTTACCTCCATCTCTATGATCAGGAGCTGGCTGGGGTGGTAATTGTTTTGTGGGTTCCTAAAGCATTAGAGCTTAATGGAGCACACATACTTATTTCCTTCTCCCTAAACTATATTTAGAAGGTTTCTAAATGTTTTAAATAAACTCTGTCCTGTTTTTATAATTTTATATTTTTTATCAGTGCTTTAAGTGATTTATATTCTACAGGAATGTGACTTGTATAAACAAACACAAATATTTCAAAATTTGCATTAATTCAGGACTGAAACTTAGCATTGACATAAGGTCTTAAATTCTGGGTGTCAATGCCTGGGAGGTAATTTTTATGATAAATAATACTTTATTTTTGGAGGAAATAGGAAATTTAAGAATATTTAACATAATATGATTGCATATTGAGTTTATGAAGAAATCAATTGAATTAAAATATTTGGCTACCAAATGAATAAGGATTTGAGAATGTATATATTATATTGGATTATATAATATATATTAGATTTTTTATTCAATAGAAATTATATGCTATTATGTACATATAATATGTATACATGTATACATATGTCAATTAAATTTTTAGGGATATGTATATATATTTTTATTCTTAGGTATAAGAATATGGTAAACATACCATATTTATGTTGCTCCCAAATTTAGCTGGATATAATTTTCACATTGTCACATAAATCAAATCATACCTATTAATTCATAAATGTTAACTTAAGAGGTGAAAGGGTGGTAATGGCAGTTGTTAAAAAATGTACTCTTTTGATTATCTATTTACTTATTCAGATATTAGGAGCTGTAAAAAAGTGTCTGAGCAGGCTGGGCACAGTGGCTAACACCTATAATCCTAGCACGTTAGGAGGCTGAGGTCGGAGGATCACTGAAGCTCATGACTTTGAGACTAACAGCAAGAGTGAGATCATGTCTCTAGTAAAAATAGAAAAATTATCCAGGAATCATGATATGTACTTATAGTCCTAGCTACACAGGAGACTGAGGCAAGAGGATTGCTTAAACTCAGAAGTTCGAGGTTGCAGAGAGCACTGCACTCCACCTGGGGTGACAAGAGTGAGTTTCTGTCTCCAAAAAGAAAAAAAAATGCTGCTATGGAAGAAATGCTAATAAAAACATGAAATGAAATTACACAGATCACCTAGCCTGAGCAAATGCAACTATGATAGGCAAAGAACAGTCAAGAAAGAGAAGGAAGAATGATTGGAAATGAGAAGAAGAGTGAAGCATCAAAGGGTTGATCTTCCTGCCTCAACCTGACTGGGATTGGGACCTGTAGGTGTGTGCCACTTACACATAAATGTCATGAGAACAACGAAAGGACTGGCTGCTGCTCCTATGTACCGTGTAGGAAGCAGTAATACTGGGCAACAAAACAGAGAGAAATAGTTGGGAATGGAGGATGTCTTATTCTGGCTCCATTTTTGTCCCAGCATCCTCAGCTAACTGCATAGTTTCTCCTGATTATACAATAGGGATAATGTTCCGGATGTAGCATTACATAAAAAGGCGGTATTTTTACTCCTTCCTCTGCCTTGAAAACAATAATTTGCCTTCATTCTCTATGTTAGAATTTATATCGCCTGAATGGAAAAGATTTCAATTTTCACTCATTTAGCGATAGTACAAGGCGTGCCAAAAGACACCCCTAAAGTTACCATACATAGGGAAAATGGGAAATTATACATAAATGTACCTTTGTTTATGAAATACTCATGACAAAATTTTACAAATTATTTACCAAATATTCTCTACATGTTGGCCACTTCTTGGTCAAATGTTGTCATGAATATTTTGCAAATAAAGGTACATTTGGCTTATTTCCCATCCTCCCTAGGTATAGCAACTTTCGGGGGTGACTATTGGGATGCCCTGTATTATTCTTCAGGAGAAAGTTGCCAGGTAAGCAAAAAACATGAGGGATGTTAAACTTCTATAATTATTTAAAATAATACACTCTAAATATGCTACATTAATATGGCTGTAAATTGGAAGTTGCTACTTTTGTGAATGGGGAGCTTATAGAAAAAGAAACACCGTTTTTGCTCCACAAAATCCATTCTCCACATATCCGACCTTTTGATTGATCATTTTAAGAATGCAAATGGCATCATTTCCTTTTGGGGGTTGCTATTGCATTTTAGCAACCTTCAGAGTTTGCCCCTGCATTTCCCGCCAGTATCATCTCATGCTTCCCCTTGCTCATGTTGACATTCTCTCTGCTTCTTTCTAAAGGAACCTAATTCTTTCTGACTCCAGAGCTTTGGAATATGCCCTTTATCAGGAATGAGCTTTTCCTCATTCAAGGTTAATTCTCACTTATTCTTAATTTCTCAAGTAAATGTGTCTTCCTCGAAAAACCCACTCTGATTTCAGAAGTCTGTCTTACAGATCCTTTCCTTTTCTATCAATTGTTACAATTTGTAGTTATATATCAATTTGGTGCTTATTTGGTCTAAATTAGATTAGAAGTCCTGTAACATCAGAGATTGTGGCCATTTTGTTTACCTCCCTATACTCCATGCCTAGCACATGCTAGACACATAGTAGGTACTAAGCAAATATGTGATGATTAGAGTACCAAATATCAGCAAGTATGTGATGATTAGAGTACCAAATATCAGCAAATACGTGATGATTAGAGTACCAAATATCAGCAAATACATGATGATTAGAGTACCAAATATCATCCAGCAAAACAGACACTGTGGCCTGAAATATAAATGAAGAATTATCCTGTAAATTTAATATTACAATTTGTTGAATCTGATTGTTCACAAATGGGTTGTATTCTAAAATTTGCAAACTGGTGACTTGACATTCAGATTATATTTCTCTGTAGAAAAACTGGCATTGTTGGTCCAGGCCTGGGGCTGCTGAAAGTACCAATGACAGACCTTGTACAAGCTCACCTCCATCCAAATATTGATGGCTTTAGCCTTTGGTTTCAAAATTAGGATTTCTAGTTTTTAGTTTCCACATAATTTTTTTTCTTTTTTTTTTCCATTAAATTATAGCTGTGTACATTAATGCAATTATGGCGTACAATGTGCTGGTTTTATATACAATTTGAAATACTTTCATCAAACTGGTTAACATAGCCTTCACCACATTTTCTTAGTTATTGAGTTAAGACAGTTATATTCTACACTTAGTAGATATAACACGTACCATAAATGCACCATAGGTACATTTTACATGTATTACTGCTTCCACAAAATCCATTCTCCACATATCTGACCTTTTGATTGATCATTTTAAGAATGCAAATGGCATTCTTGGTATGGTCCCACCAATTACTCTCCTTCCACCCATCCTTCCCCCTCCACTCCCCCTCCTCTTTCCCCTTCATCTTGGGCTGTAGTTAGGTCATAGCATTCATATGGAAGTGTGGGTGTTTATAAATTGGTTTCATATTAGGGCTAGTACATTGGATACTTTTTCTTCCATTCTTGAGATACTTTGCTAAGAAGAATATGTTCCAGCTCCATCCATGTAAACATAAAAGAGGTAAAGTCTCCATTGATTTTTAAGGCTGCATAATATTCCATGGTATACATATGCCACAATTTATTAATCCATTTGTGGGTTGATGGGCACTTGGGTTTCTTTCACGACTTAGCAATTATGAATTAGGCTGCAATAAACATTCTGATGCAAATATCTTTGTTATAAAATGATTTTTGGTCTTCTGGATATATATATATATTTAGTAGAGGAATTGCAGGATTGAATGGCAGGTCTATTTTTAGATCCCTAAGTGATATCCAAACATCTTTCTAAAAGGAACGTATTAGTTTGCATTCCCACCAGCAGTGCAGAAGTTTTGCCTTTTCTCCACATACACGCCAACATCTATGGTTATGAGATTTTGTGATGTTGCACAAAAACAGAGAGGTAGATGTATGGAACAGAATAGAGAACGAAGAGATGAACCCAGCTACTTACCGTCATTTGATCTTTGTTAAGCCAATCAAAAACATCCACATAATTTTTAAGGTTTTTGTGAATTTAATATGTATTTAAATGTATTTAAAAGATGATTTTCTTCTCTCTAAATGTCTTTTTCATGATCTAAATTTTTGTAGGAGAAGAGAGCAATGTAAATTGTGCTCAGCATAAGGTGTAGCCATAAATAGCTGGTAAAATGGACAGCTTCTGTCAGTACTTTGGAAGGAGATCTCTCAGTACACACTGAGATTTTAGCACACAGCAGTAGCTCCCAGCATAGAAATGTGTTTGTGTTTATATGGCCTGAAGTTGGGGAGGGTTTGGAGAAGTGGGAGAGATTCTGCTTGGAGGGGAAATGACTCTGAAGTTGTTCCCTTTAGTCACAGTGGCAGGTGCACAGCCCTAACTGCTGTTGGAATGCTGGCTCTCAAAGACCTCATCAACGGGTTCAAAAGTGGCCACCCACAAACGCAGGCGTATTTCTTAAAGAGCCCAGTGTTAGTTGGGTGTCATAAGAACAATTATTCATTGTAGCTTTCTCTCCTTGAGGTCAGTTAAAATCAAATTCAATTTTGCCTTTAAGTTTCTCTCCAGACCTAGAGAAGCATATTAGGCTGGGAAAGGCCTAAGTGGCTAACAATTTCCCTTCCAGAACAGGAATTTCCTCTTCGCTACTTGAGACAGGTGTTCTCCGGCCTTTGTTTGCTTACCTCCTTAACAGCCCACTTCATATTTGGACAGGTCTCATTGTTGTGTATTTTACTTCCTTTCTCTGCAGTGAAATTGGGCCCCTTGGACTTTCACCCCATTTGTCTTTGTTCAGCTCTCTGGAGTTATGCAGGATGTGTCTAATCCTTCTTCCACAAAACAGCTTTTTCAAACATTTAAAGACAACTGTCATATCCTCTCCCCTAATTTTTCTTTTTCAGGTAAAACAGCCTTAGCTTGTTCCACTGTAGCTTTTGCAGATCGTGTATTTATGTGGAAAATGTATGAGCAATAACCTAGGCAGACCTGGGTTCTGTTAATTTACTTATTCCATTATTTACTCCTCTTGATTTACTCCCATTAATAAATAGAACATTACAGTCATGATAAATGTTATGTGTTCCATTGAGTGCATAGACTATGGAGGGTCTGACCCAGAAAGGGGAAGTAAGCTAAGACTCTCTTTAGGAGATCAAGGGTGGGGTGAGAGCTGATGATAGGTAGTAGTTAACAAGATAAAGAGAGGAAGCACTTTCCAGGCAAAAGAGAGATGTGAATAAAGGCCCTGTGGGGAGAAGGGCATAGGATGAAGGTATAACTTATCCTCTTGGATCTTTAATTTCTGACATGCAAACAAGGATTATAAGACCTTCTCTCTTAGTATTATAAAAGGATTGTTTTGAGAACCTATGAGATGTATATGAATGGGCTTTAAGTTCTATGGTATTATTCATAGTAGAATAAATCTACTAACTCAGGCCCGTTCCCTTACTGTTCTATGGAAAGGCAATCCTAGTTCTATCCTTTTTCTTCTGGTCTTCCTTTCCTAGAAGGGTCTCTTCCTTTTCTGGTATTTATACAATCTTTAAAACCTTTACTGCTCTTCTTAAATTCTAATTCCTGCTGGGAGAGGTGGCTCACACCTGTCTATAATCCCAACCCTTTGGAAGGCCCAAGGGGGTTGGGGGCTGGGATTGCTTGGCCTGAGGCCAGGAGTTGGAGACCAGCCTGGGCAACATAGCAAGGCCCCTGTCTAACGGCAACAACAATTACAACAATTAGCTAGGAGTGGTGTGCCTGTTGTTCCAGCTACTCAGGAGGCTGAGGTGGAAGAATCACTTGAGCCCAGGAGTTCTAGGCTGCAGTGAGGTATGACTTTACCACTGCATTTCAGCACAGAATGAGACCCTGTCTCAAAAAACCCCACAAACCCAAAACACTATTGTGTAGCTCTCACTACAGCCCCAGTGACCAGGTAAGGCCAGACCAGCACCATTAATAATAGAAAGAGATGTTTTTATTCTGCATTTGGAAATGTCATCCTCCCTCCTACCTCCTCTCCCTGACACCAAGTGGCTCAGTAATTCTTTCCAATGCATTCGCTAAGGGTAAAGCAAGTAGGACGCCATTGGATATTAACCCCAGCATTTGGTAACCAGTACCTGCTATGTTACTGCACTTCCAGCGGAAGCGCCCCTAGGAGTTGCGCAGGCGCATAGGAATTCTGCACCACCCACAGGCCGGCCCAGGTACCAGCTTCCCGGCTGGCTGCAGGGGCATGTAGCCCAGCTGGACCAGCCCAGCCCCAGCCTAGTGAAACTGTAGAGGCAAGCAAGTAAAATCACTTTTCAGAATGTCATGTCCAGGCTTTTCTAGATTACAGATTCTTTTGCAGAATCCTGTTCCAAAAATAGAACTTGATAATTTTTTTTTTTTTTTTTTTAGATAGAGTCTATGTCACTCTTGGTAGAGTGCTGTGGCATTGCAGCTCACAGCAACCTCAAACTCCTGGGCTTAAGCGATTCTCTTGCCTCAGCCTCCCGAGTAGCTGGGACTACAGGCCACCGCCACAACACCCGGCTATTTTTAGAGGTGAGGTCTCGCTCCTGCTCACGGTGGTCTCGAACCTGTGAGCTCAGGCATTCCACGCGCCTTCTCATCCCATATTACTAGGATTACAGGCATGAGTCACTGCACCCGGCTCCTGACAATTTTTAATAACATGAAAACAAATTATTTAATTCTGAGATAAAGTTTTGGGGTTGGTTTTTTTTTTTTGGCAGTTTTTGGCCGGGGCTGGGTTTGAACCCACCACCTCTGGCATATGGGGCCAGTGCCCTACTCCTTTGAGCCACAGGCGCTGCCCAGAAATAAAGGATTTTTTAAAAAGTGCTTAAATTCACACGAGGTCAATAGATGAAATTCTAGCTTGCCTTTTAAAGGATTGCAACCTACATGTCAATCCTGCCGTCCAGCTTGTAGCTGCAGGGTATTGAATTTCCATCTCTAAAAAAAAATGGAAATGTGCTGAATTGATTAAATCCTTTGATTTAAGATTCTTTATGTTTATAGACCACGGAGAATTGAAGTTCAATATTGCAAGTAATTTTCTTCTTTGTAGCATTAAAAGAATTTGAGAAACTAAACCCATGTTGCACTTGCAATTTAAAATATAACCACTTAACAACACCACTCTGCATTTATTTCATACTTTAGATGCTTCTCATGCTTTGCTAGGTCAGGGACCATAAAAGACACATTAATGTATGTCTAGTTCTGCAATCAATAAAGCTAATTTAAATTATCCTCTAACAGGTGAGTAAAAGATTAGAATTTAGGTCTGGGATTATCTAGTGAAAATAGGCCATTCTGTGATATCCTAAGGGACACAGCACAGTTCAGGCTTTAAGGTTCAAAGAAAATCTATTTTGAGAAATGTATGAGACAAATACTTCATTATGGACAGGTGTATATTCTACTTGTGACGATATCTTTATCCTTAGTCCCAAAGACATTATCTCTCTATTGAGATAAAACACTTCTTTTCCTCACCAGCTTCAGTCTTTCAGTCTTTCAATTTTCTGCCTATTCCTCTTTTTTTCTGAAATATAGTCTCTGGTCATATTTACTTTGCTTACTGTTTTGGCAGGTACTAAAATCAAGATCAATGTGCCTATTGGTCTTTTGCAACCATCTTGATTAGAAGTCTTCAAATGGTACATAAAATCTCACTGATGCACTGTCATTGGGAACCTGAAAATGTGTGTTCAAAAACACCACTATCATGAGTCTATAAAGTTTTGAATTGGCCCTTTTGCTTCCTTATAAGATTGGCCAAAGTAAAAATGTGCATTTCGTTCTCTTTTTCTCTGTCCTCTTAAATTCAGTTTTATTTCATTTGTTCTTCTTTGTGGTTTTCTCCAACCCCACAATGATTTTCTCTCAACAAATCCCCTGAATGATGTATACCTGACAGCAATGTCCACATTTTAATACCTTTATTAAATTTAATATTTTTCATAAAAAGGCAGGCACACCTTAGGGAATCAGGAGCCTAATAAGTGTTAGCTAACCATAGTTAATGCCAAATCTCTTTTTCTGTTGGTCTAACATTTATTTCATCAATTTTTATTATCTTCTGATAATAACATCTTCTGATAATAAGCAATACAACCGAAGATGTCTCATTATTTCCTTTTGCTAGACAATATTTGATTTTGATAAATTTCAAATATGCAAAAAGGTTGAAATAACTGTACAGTGAATACCTATATATTCACCCATACATATTTTATAATAACCATTTTGCTGTTTGCTTTATTCCCCAACTATACATTTATCCATTCTTTCATCCATCAATCCATCTTAATTATTTAATGCAATAATTTGCAGATTTTAGTATATTTCATCTCTAAAAGCTTCGTGTATTATGAACTAGATTTTTGTATTGGTTTGCAGTTTTCTTTTTTCTTCAAGTTAGATAGACAGATAGATAATGACATATAAATATTAAGCTTACCATTCATTGTGTTTTGGTAAATGTATACACCTATGTAATCTAAACTCCTCTCCAAACACAGGATGTTACTATCATCCTACAAGGTTTCCTCATGCCCCTTTATAGTAAATCCTCCCTCATCTTCCCTCTCCCCCAGGCAACCAGTGTTCTAATTTTTTCCACCATAGATTAGTTGTGCATGTCCTAAAACTTCATATAAATGGACTCATGAATTATGTGCTTTTATGGATAAAACTTCTTTCGTTCATGTTTTTATCACCCAGCCATTGTGTTGTGTGCATCAATAGTTCCTTTTTATTGTTGAGTAGTACTCTGTTATGTGACTATACCATAATATTATTATCCATTCTCCAAATGATGAACGCCTGATTGGTGTCCAGATTTTGGCTATGATGGATAAAGCTTCTATGATCATGTGTGTACAAGTATTTCTGTGTACATGTATTTTTATTTCTCTTGCATAAATATTTAGGAGTAGAATTGCTGGGCCATGGAATATGTCCATGCTTAATATTATAAAATCTACCAGACCTGCTTCCAGAATGATTATGTCATTTTATCCTTCTACCAGCAATGTGTGAGGGTTCTGTTTACTTTATATTCTTGCCAACTTTTGGTGCTGTCAGTCTTTTGAATTTCTGCTGTTTGGTGAGTGCATAACACTATCTCATTGTGGTATTCTTCAGTATTTTCTGATGACTAATGATGGTCAGTACTTTTCATGTGCTTATTGGCCATTTTTTGTGAAATGTATTTTCAAAATCTTTGTCTACTTTGTGTTGGATGGTTTATGTTTTGGTTACTAAGTTGTAAAAGTTCTTTATATACCCTAGATACCAGTCT
>CAUYPK010170477.1:0-43013 GCA_963574355.1 Loris lydekkerianus
GACCCGGCCGAGGTCCAGGTTTGGGGTCGCAGTGCTGGTTGGTGTAAGTACAGGCTGAGGTTCAGGTGTGGGGTCGCCGTGCTGGTTTGTGTAAGTACAGGCTGAGGTTCAGGTGTGGGGTCGCCGTGCTGGTTTGTGTAAGTACACCCTGCTGTTCCACTGCAACAAAGTTGCCTGATGACAGCATTTTCAGAATGCATCCCTGTTATTAAGTGAGACATAACTGTAATGACTTCAAAGGAATAGAAAGTGAAAAAGGAAGATTGTTTTTGAAATAAAGAAAGAAATGAGGAACCGATAAAAAGGGTATGAGTGACAAACACTGCAGACAGATGAAGAAGCTCTCACCCGATTACATGGATAACAGGAGTCTCTGTAAAAACTAGAACTAAATAAAAGAAACAGAAGAAATGCTTTAAACCATCATTAAAGAACAGTTTCCTGAAATAAAAAAAAACCCTGGAAGCTACATATTGAAAGCATATCTGAGAACACCGACCCTGAATTATGAAGAACACTGAGACCTATTTAGTAAAATTACTGTGCTTTAGAGGAGGAGGGAAAATGCCCTTTTGACATCTATGCAAAAACACTAAGTAACTTATAAGAAAAAGAAAAGTACATTATCATCAGATTATCTAACAATAACAATCCCCGCCAGAAGAAAATAGAATAACATTTGTAAGATATTTGAAGAAGGAAAAACACGAGGCCAGGATTTTTATCTAACAAAACTGTTACCAATATGCAAGAACTCAAAGAATATTTTCCCCAAAAGCACTTTGGGGATCCAGGGAAGAACGAATTTTAAACACCAAGAAGCAGAGAGATGCCAAACTGAGGGTGAGAGGGATGGGCTGGCCGAGGGGTGACAGCAGGCCCAGGAGAGCCCCGCCTGTGTGCACAGAGCAGGGACAGCCAGCTCGTGTTCTGAGCAGGAGAGGAGGTGTCACCGTGTCAATGGAGATGGTGTTAGTATCATTATTCTGTGACTGTTCACAGCACCCTGGGACCAGAGTAAGAAGGACGAGCTCAGTGTTCAGAGCACCCTGGGACCAGGGTAACAAGGACCAACTCCGTATTAACCATCATTCCTGGTAACTTGATTATGGCCTTGAATCCATTTTCCACTAACAGAAGTCAGGGATGTTTGAGAAACAGGTGATATCTGGGTCTAGGGCAGCAAGTGTCTAGATAGTCCCCAAATAGCCATATTATAGCCAGCAGCAAGACCTGACACAGCCAGGGTCACACCTTGCACACAGCCAGCAAACCCTCAACACTGCCAAGGTCATGTCTAAAGGACCCAGGGGCCAGTCTGAAGAGGCTCCTGCTGGCCACAGATGGGGTAATTTGAGCTTCAAACGGGGGACTAACTGCAATGGACTGAAAGCCTCCCGAGGTGTTAAATCCATGAGCTCACAATGACATGAAAACAAACATTGGCTGGTTTTTGAAGGATGCCAGGGAACTGGCTTATTCCACTGAGAGCTGAGATTTAACAGCCAACAACCCAGCATTTACCCTGCTTTTCTGCATGGACTGCACCTCCAGTGACCAGCAGTCAGGGATGTATAGCACCTCTTTGTCAGCTCATTCCAAGCAACAGAGTGAGAAGGAAGGGGTAAGACCTTGTCACCCTACAGCCCTGACAAGTCTCCAGTCTGGGTACTGTGCCTTGTGGTGCTGTGAGAATGACCTTCTTACTACCAAGATGCCCCAGGAGCTTAGCCTTTCCATGGTGCACAGATATGACCTGAGTCACTGTGAGTCTGACTCAACCAGAGCCCTGTGGCCAATGCCCCAATCTCCATTGTCTTGGGGACTGGTGGTCTCTTCTCAGTCCCTCTGAAGGACTCAAAAGCTCTTCCCCAGAGCTCTGACAGGAGCAGGGACTGGCTGGTGCCAGAAGGCTAGGGCAGGAGCCACAGCTGTGGGCTCTTCTTTCCCTCGTCTCAATGTTCAGAGACCACAAGCTAGTCTCTGGAAAGTGGAAGGAACAAAGGAGGCAGCTGAGGCCAGTGGTGAGCCTTCCTTTGCTTTCACTTCTGCACCTGGCAGAGGCCTGGGTCCTGCAGCAACATCACCCCAACGCTGTTTTCACAACAAGTGTGGTATAATCATGTCTTTCCCAAACGTTTTACTCAATCTCAGCTGCTTTGACTCAGGACAACCTAGGGACAAGCCAAGCCCCATCTGAGTATGCTGGAAGCTGCCCCTTCACACGCTGGGCCTCCCTGTGCCCACCTGTCCCCTCACACGGGAAGACACCCCCCCCCAGTCCTCCCAGAGGAGCCCACCACACTCCCTGCTTTTGAAATTTTAGTCGATTTGTGTAAGTGACCCCACAGCATGAACTTCTTCTGCTCCTGAGGCACAGGGACTATTCTGGGAAAAGGGCGCATAGGACAGGAGTGGTCACTCTGCAGGTGAGCCACAGGACAGGGTGCTGGTCGGACTCGCCACCATTGCTGCCCAGCAGTGAGAATGTAGTGACCCACAGCACCGCAGAGAACACACATGCACAGGAAGAGTGCCCTGCCACAAACCAGAAAGAGGCTCCTTGGCCCTTAGATGCAGGAGAGCCTCCCTTAGGCTGCACTGCTGTGCTGATGGCAGCAGTGTGGGACAAGGACGCCAGGGGGACATTGGGAGGCACAAGCCCTGCAGATAGTCCTCACCACAGGGAGTCAGGATGAGAAACTGAGTGCTTGGGGTGCACTTTTCTATCTATGGATTTTTCAAGCCCCTATCTTCTTTTGTTTGTTTTTTTTTAGACATGGTCTTGCCTGGAGTACCGTGGTGTCAGCCTAGCTCACTGCAGCCTCCAACTCCTGGGCTCAAGCAATTCTCCTGCCTCAGCCTCCCGAGTAGCTAGGACTACAAGTGTGAGCCAACGAGGCCAGATAACTTTTCTTTTTTTTGTAGGCTTAGGCTACAAAATAATTTTTCTTGCTTAGGCTGTTCTCAAACTCCTGAGCTCAAGTGATTCTCCACCTCAGCCTCCCAGAGTACTAGGATTACAGGCATTAGCCACCATTCCCCGCCTCTGTTTTCCTTTATAATTTTTAGACCACTTAAAATTTACAGAAGTTCTTCAAAATGTAGGTTCTAATATACCTCTTTAGTCCATTTAAAATACCAGATAACTCCCCCCTAAACTTGTAAGAGATTTCACTGAACTAAACTAAGTGTGTTATATTAGCTAACAAAGCATAGGTCAGTATGAATTGATTTTTTTTTTTTTTTTAAATAGTCTTATTATGTTACCCTTGGTAGAGTGCCATGGTGTCGCAGCTCACAACAATCTCAAACTCTTGGGCTTAAGCAATTCTTTTGCTTCAGCCTCCCACGTAGCTGGGACTACAGGTGCCTACCACAACACCCCACTATTTTTTGTTGCAGTTGTCTTTGTTGTTTAGCTGGCCTGGGTCGGGTTCGAACCCACCAGCCTCGGTGCATGTGGCCGGCGCTATAACCCCTGTGCCATGGGTGCTAAGCCTATAAATTGATTTTTAGACAGAGATAAGCCAAAATAAACTACATACTACTTAGGTACAAAACAAAATAAAACCCTTAAATAAACCAAAAGCTCAAACTGAAAATTTAAGCTAAAACATTTCCAGACAGGCTGGATGCGGTGGCTCATGCCTATAATCTCAGCACTCTAGGAGCCCAAGGTGTGTTGGGGCCCGTGTTGCCTTGTCTCTGGCCCTGACCCAGGGCCTCATCGAGGCCGTGATCCTAGGTCTCTGACCCTGGCCCACTCAACTGTCTGGATGCGAGCCGCTGAGCCAGCTTACTTGGGTTAGGTCTTGTTGAGGTCTCAGGTGCCAAAGCACTTTAGAAGTCACAGTCAATATTAGTAGGAGTGAGCATCTCAGCAGCAATCTTAGTAGGAGAGCAGTGATCAGGTGTTCTCCGAACAAGAGGTGGAGCCAAAGGAAGAGCCCTGGTTAACTTCACCTGAAGCTACTTATAGAAGTAATCCCGTGGCCGCCTATGCCATAGGCGTGGAGACTGCTAACCAATGATGTACACACTTTCGTGCTCTTGTGGGTCTCACTAACAAGAGCCAATGATATTAAATCTCTTCCCCAATCTCTTATTTCCAAAGTACTTCTCACAGGTGCCTCCTACAAAGGTGGGAGGATCCCTTTAGTTTAGGAGTTCGAGACCAGCCTGAGCAAGAGTGAAACCCTGTCTCGACTAAAAACAGAAAAACTAGCTGGGTGTCATGGTGTGCACTTGTAGTCCCAGCTACTGGGGAGGCTGAAGCAAGAGGATCCCTTGAGCTCTGGAGTTTGAGGTTGCTGTGAGCTATGATGCCACAGCATTCTAGTCTGGGTGACAGAGTGAGACTCTCAAAAACAAACAAACTATTTCCAGCTGTACAATGTGTAGTAAAATACAAATTATAATACCGCAAAGCCATATAACTCTCAAAGAAGTACTAAAATGTAATTCAATGCGCAGGAGAACTGGTTTCAAGTAAGCTAACTTTAATGTGCAGGGGCAGTCAAGATTAAAGTCACCAGGCCAATGTTAACAATGCTGGTTTAGAGATGGCAGGCCTGGCTGGCACAGCACCAGGCAGTGAGCACGTCCCACACCCAGACTGCTGATATTCCTTGCTGGCTCCCTGAGCCTATTAGTCAGCAGGACATCAGTGTGAGAGGGCACAGAGCGTTTTAAAATGAAAATACAGCCATCCAACTAATGTTCAACTTGCAGTCTTGGACGGAGGCCATTATAGGTGATAGGTTTTTGTTCCCACTTACATGTGAATTCGACTTAGTAACAAACCTACAGATCCTACCTTGTTTGCAATCTGGGGACTGCCTGTATGTAAACCCAGAGGTGAAGAGTCCCTCTTGGCTGGGATCGTCAGGTGTGAGGTATTACAGACTAGCCCACCTACATGTAGAGCAAATGGCAGAGTGGAAGACAGCAGGGGGAAGACGGCACCCAGCTGGCTGTGCTGTGCTGAAGCCCTCTGTCCACGTCTACTCAGTCTGGGTGGGATCTGCCCTGTGCATGTTTGGGTTCCATACTCACCTAAACCTTTTTGCCCAGGGTTCTTAGCAAAGGTAAAGGTAAACTGATAAAAGTCTTTAAACTTCGCTGTGTCCTTTAGCTCTTGTTCCAGTCTTGGCAGAAGAGCCTTTAGCTTCTCTGTGCTGTCGCACCTGTGACAACAGAGACAGTGGCCTGTTACCGGTGGCAGACATGCTCCCTGGTTGATCCTCCTTCCTCCCCCACAGGAACTGTGACTTGTACGTGGCTCTAGCTGGAGACCATGTTTCCCACCTTCCCTGGCAGTGTGGGGCCGCTGAGCCCAGTTCTAAGTGATGGTCTATGAGTGAGTTACAGTGGACAGCCTCTGTCCACTCTGAGATGGATTGTGAACATAGCTGCATGGATCTGAGTAAGCTGCAGCCCTGGGTTATAGACTGTGAACGGGGGACTGTGTGAATTATTTCTCAATACAACTGTCACTAAAAACACCAAAACCAAGATGGTTTGCCCTCTCTTTGTGAGTTGGAAATGATGGTGTGGCCTAACTCTGCACTGTGGCTATGCTGTGACCTCCACAATACCCAAGGAGAACACGGTGACAGGATGGAAGACTTGTGGACCCGAGCTGCCTGCTGGCTTGGACCATGGCCACCTCTGCACTGTCACTCGAGAGGAAAATAAGCCCACATTAGTCAAGCTACTGTATTTAGGGTGCTCCTCATTACATCAGGTTAGATTTTAAATATCCAACTATTATAAAACACAGCTCTATATTATTTTACTTTATTTATTTATTTTTGAGACAGAGTCTCAAGCTGTTGCCCTGAGTAGAGTGCCATGGCGTCACTACTCACAGCAACCTCAAACTCTTGGGCTCAAGCGATTTTCTTGCCTTAGCCTCCCAAGTATCTGGGAATACAGGCACCCACTACAATGCATGACTATTTTTTGGTTGTAGTTGTCATTGTGGTTTGGTGGGTCCGGGCTGAATTCAAACCCGCCAGTTCCAGTGTATGTGGCTGGCGCCTTAGCTGCTTGAGCTACAGGCGCCGAGCCTCTATATTATTTTAAAATGGGATTTTCTTCCAAAAAGTCAATAACCTTTAAAAACATAAATGGTCTTTAAGACAGAAATCTAAAGCAGTGAAACAAAATCTTTAATTTTGAACTCACAGCAAGGAATAGAATACAAGCAACCTAAGGAAAGAAAACTGAGGAAAGCCCTGGAGTGGGACAGAAAAGCCCATTAACTACCCAGAGAAGCACTAATGCAGATCCGCAGTCAGCCACGCGCCGTGCGTGACGCGTAGGTCACAGTGGAGCGCACATGTTGACAGATCCCCATCACCTAGTGGCAGCTCTGCCACTGTAGCCATTGCAGCGTGTTGGCACAGGGCACGGCCCTTCTATGTGTATGTGTGTTTGCACACACAAATGCTTGCCGCTATGTCACAGCTGTGCAAGTGCGCAGCCTGGGGCAACAGGCCCTGCCCTGCAGCCTCAGTGAGCTGTGCGTCTGGGACTCCCGCACGACAATGTAGAGGTCAGACAGCATCCCGGTCACTAAGTGCACAGGATGGGACTGGATGAGCGTGAGCCCACATGCCATCCATAGCCTGCCCTGCAGCCCACCAGGGGAGCAGAGCAGCCGCACTCCCCTGCAGGAGCTTCCTTCCTGTGCCTTGGAGCTTGATATGAATGGGACTCAGTGAGTCTCATTTCATGTCTGTCTGTATTTTTTGCCTTTATCATGAATGTGAGGTTCATTCCTGCGGTTTGCATAGCTCCAGCTGGTTCATCTTATCTCCCAGACACAACTGTTATATCCCTACTTTATAATTTGGAGCTCCTAGTGTTGGAGAACACTCTGGTTGTTGCTAGTTTTCTGGTTACCAGTAATGCTGTTAATGTTTCTGTGTGCACACCAGCATCCCTGTGAGAGCTCAGGGCCAGACATCCCAACCTGAGAGGACTGGCTGACAGCCCATGCTATAACAGCACCCGAGAGCACGTGCCTACTGCCCACATTTGCACTAACATTTCTATCGTGTGTTATTTTGGCCATTCCTGAGGATAGGTTCTGTTGTGGGGTTCTAGTTCCTTGTGGTTCTGATTTGTACTTCCCCGGTGGATGGCACAGAACACCTTCTTAGATTTTCCCTAGCCATCTGGTTATCGTCTTTTGTGAAGTGCTTCTTCAAATCTCTTGTGCATTTTTTCTCTTTTTGGCCAGGGCCGGGTTTGAACCTGCCACCTCCAGCGGGGCCCTACCTCTTTGAGCCACAGGCGCCGCCCTCTTGTGCATTTTTCAATTAAGCTTTCTTTTATTGTCTTACAGAAATTCTAGAAATTAGACTAGAGAAACACAATTCTGTCAGGTATTTTTAAAGAACTCTCTTCCAGAATGTGAATTACCTTTTTACTTCCTTTACAGTGTTTCTTAACGACTAGAAGTTCTGATTTTTGCTATAATTCACTCTTTTCCTTTAGAGAGAGCGTATGTGTGTATGTTTTGTGATGTTTTAAAACTTACCCTACTGCACGGTCATAAAAAGATTTTCTTACTATATTATTTTCTACAGGATTTTTGCTTTTGCCTTTGGTTTTAAAATCCACAATTCACTTGAAACTCATTTTTATGTATGGTGTGAAATACAGATCAGTATTACTTTGCTCTGTATGAGGACTTTTCCTAGGACTCCTCTTGTTTACTGTTGTCACAAATCAAATGCTTCCATTTACACGGAATTACGTAGCTGCTGAACTCTCCACTTTGTTCCACTGGTCCATTTATCTATTCTGGCACTCAATACCACCTTGTTCTGTAAGTGGCTATTTTTGTTTTTGTTTTTTATTTCAGAGACAGAGTCTTACTTTATCACCCTCGGTCGAGTTCCATGGTGTCACACAGCTCACAGCAACCTCCAAGTCCTGGGTTTAGGTGATTCTCTTGCCTCAGCCTCCCGAGTAGCTGGGACTACAGGCGTCTGCCACAATGCCTGGCTATGTTTTGTTGCTGTTGCTGTTTGGGTAGGGCTGGGTTTGAACCTGCTACCCTCGGTACATGGGACTGGCGCCCTGCCCACTGAGCCACAGGCGCTGCCCAAGCGGCTATTCCTGACTGCACATTTTCATATAAATTTCAAATTGGCTTGTCCAATTTTGCATACATAAACTCATTGTCTATCAGGATTTTTAATTAAGATCACATTAAATTTATAAACTTAGAGATAAAATATTGTGGATGAGGTATGTTTCTCACTTGTTCAGGCCTTTTTTCCTAGCTCGCACCAACATTTTAAATCAGATTTATCACAAGTATTTTGTATCTTTGATGATACTGAATATGACATATACCTTTAAAGCATTTCGTGGTATTGTGGCATTGGGTGTTCTGGAATTTAATTTTTGTTTACTGGTTTTGGATCCCGTGATCTGGCTAACCTCACTTCTAACATTTTATCTGTAGATTGGACCTGCTATGATCTCCTGTTCGATGTTGGAGAAATAGGCTTTGGGTTTTGATTCCTCACGTCAAAGAGAACATGGCTTATAATTCCAGTAAGTATAATGTTTGCTGTAGGATTTTCTTTTGTCAGGTTAAGGATTGTCCTTTCTATTCTTAGTTTTCTATGAGCATTTTAAATAAATCATGAATGAATGCTGAACTTTATCAAATCCATCATATGCATCAAAATGATCCCTTTTTCTCTCCTGTTGTTAATGTGGTGGATTAATTACATCAATTGCCTTTGTAATGTTAAATCTTGTATTCCTAGGCTGTAACAAACCTTGCCATGATGTATTACTGTGGGGGTTTTGGCTATTGATTTGTCTTTTGGGTTGGATTTAGTTTGCAAATAATGTTTAGGATGTTTGCATCTCGTATTTCTTATGAATCTTCTGGTTCTTATGACTGAGAGTGGCCTACCATGTTCCCTTCTCAAAATGGACTTACGGGTTATGCTAGAAGTTAACATAAGGGCACAAAACAATTGAAAAGTTCAAATTGGTTTGCCCAATTTTGAGGCTATCTCTAAAAGTTACGTTACCAGGTTATGCTTGCCTTAAACCAAATGAGGGAATCTTTCTTCCATTACTATTTTCTGGGAGAGATTGTTAAAAATTGATTTTTTTTTTTAATTAGGTTTGATAGGATTTGCCAGTGAAGCCATCCCAACTAGGAGTTTTCTCTCTGAGAAGATATTAAATAATAGGCTCAAATTCTTAGAGCTATAGAACTATTTAAGATTCTTTAGGCCAGACATGGTGGCTCATACTTGTAATCCCAACACTCTGTGAGGCCAAGGTAAAAGGATCACTTGAACTCAGGAGTTCAAGACCAGTCTGAGTAAGAGCAAGACCCTGTCTCTACAAAAAAACTAAAAATTAGCCAGGTGTGGTGGCAGGTACCTGTAGGCCCAGCAACTTGGGAGGCTGAGGAGGGAGGATAGTTTGAGCCCAGGAATTTGAGGCTACAGTGAGCTTAGAGGTGGCCACTGCACTCTACCCCAGAAGACAAAGCATGACCCTGTTGTGGGTTAAAAAAAAAAAAAAGGAAAAAGAAAAAAAAGATTTTCTATTTCTTTATCTGTCAGTTTTAGTAAGTTGTATTTTTAAAAAGAATTTATTTCACATAGGCCAGTGGTTCTCAAACTGTGGGTCGCGACCCACAGGAACTGTATTAAAGGTTTGTGGCAGTAGGAAGGTTGAGAACCCTTGACATGGGCTGTCCAATTCACTGGCATGAAACTGTTCGCGTCAGACACCCATTTTAATATCAGGTTGGTCTGTCACCGCGCTTCTCTGTTCATCTAGTCAGTTACTACTTTCACACGTCTTCTCAAATAATAAGGTTTTGGCTTTATTGATCCTTTTTTTTTTAGACAGAGACTCACTATGTCGCCCTTGGTTGAGTGCCATGGTCTCACAGCTCACAGCATCCTCCAACTCTTGGGCTCAAGTGATTCCCTTACCTCAGCCTCCCAAGTAGGTGGGACTTTAGGCACCTGCCACAATACCTGGCTATTTTTTTAGTTGTTGCAGTTGCCATTGTTGTTTAGCTGGCCTGGGCTGAGTTCCAACTCGCCAGTTCTGGTGTATGTGGCTGGCGCCATAACCACTGTGTTACGGGTGCTTGAGCCTATTGATCCTGTCTATTGGCAAGTTCTTTTCTATTTAATTATTATTTCTGTCAAGTTACAGCTTCTTTAGAAAATTATTTTCTGGCTTGGCGCCTATAGCTCAGTGAGTAGGGTGCTGGCCACGTACACCAAAGCTGGAAGGTTTGAGCCTGGCCCAGGGTTGCTAAACGACTGCCACCAAAAAACAGATGCGTGTTGGGCAGCGCCTGTGGCTCAAAGGAGTAGGGCGCTGGCCCCATATACCAGAGGTGGCGGGTTCAAACCCACACCCCAGCCAAAAAAAAAAAAAAAATAGCCGGGCATCGTGGCGGGCACCTCCCAGCTACTTGGGAGGCTGAGGCAAGAGAATCACTTGAGCCCAAGAGTTTGAAGTTGCTGTCACCATGGCACTCTACCAAGGGTGACAAAGTGAGACTCTGTGATTTCATATGTAGCGTTTTCTTCATTCAATTAAAAATATTGTCTAGTTTCCATTCTAACTTTTTTCAACCTAAGGGTTATTCAGAGGCAATCTCCATACCCATTTTAACCTAGTTATCTTGTTATAGTCCCACTTTAATTGTATTGTGGTCAGAAAACATACTCCAAATATTTTAATCTTTTGAAATCTGATGCAACTCACTTTATGGCTCAGTTTATTGCCTATTGTTACTAATGTTCTGCATCTCTTTGAAAAGATTATCTATCAAAAGCGATGAATCAAAAACAATGTTTCAAATATTCTCACTAGATCTTTTGTTGTTTGTCCAAATCTTCTATTTCCTTATTGATTTTTCATCTATTCATTCTACCAGTTATTAAGATGTGTGTGAGAATTCTTCTCTGTAATTATGGATTTGTATTTTTCTCTTTGCAATTGCTTATTTTTACTTTAAATACTTTGGGATTATTCAGTAAGTGCATACAAATACAAAAGCAATTTCCTTCCTAGTGAAATAAACTTTTTATCATTATGAAATACCCTTCATTATCTGTAGAGTTGCTTTATGCTTTAAAGCTTATTTTCATATCAACATAGCCATGCCAGCTTTTTTGAGTTAATGTTTATATGTTATATAAACTCTTGTCCTTTTCAATTGTTTGTGCCCTCATGTTTTAGGTGCATTTTAAACAATATGCAGTTGATTTTTTAAAAAAATCCATGTAACATTTAGTTTGCTTACAATTAACATACTTTATCACTGATGTATTTGGGTTTACATCCTGCATTTTATCAGATGTGTATTTGTACTGCCTAAGTTACTTCTCCTTGCATTTTTTTAATTTAAAAATTTTTATTCTATTCTATTTAGGAATTATATATTCTTGGGTGGCGCCTGTGGCTCAGCGGGTAGGGCACAGGCCCCATATACTGAGGGTGGCGGTTTCAAACCCGGCCCCCACTAAACTGCAACAACAAAAAAATAGCTGGGCGTTGTGGCAGGTGCCTGTAGTCCCAGCTACTCGGGAGGCTCAGGCAAGAGAACTGCCTGAGCCCAGGAGTTGGAGGTTGCTGTGAGCTGTGACTCCACAGCACTCTACCAGGGGTGATGAAGTGAGATTCTGTCTCTAAAAGAAAAAAAAAATTATATATTCTTATATTTTGATAGAAAATATTTTCTCCCATTGCATTTTGCCTTTTTCATTTTCTGAACAGTAACTTTTGATTAAAAACTTAAGTTTTTAATTTTGGTGAAGTCCAATCTGGCAACTTTTCCCTTTATAATTTGTGCTTTTTATATCTTCTCTAAAAAGGTCAAAAAGATATTCTATGTTTTATCTAAAAGCTTTATAATTTTCAATTTGTCTAATTCTTCAATCTAGCTTAAGTTGATTTTGATGTGCAATACAGAGATTGAGGTTACATTTTTTCATGTTTATCGAGTTATTTCTGTATCATTTGTTGAAAAGACTTTTTTCCCTTCCTCCACTGAAATGCCTTGACATCTTTGTAAAAACAAAAAGCCTACCGCATCCATGTGGATCTATTCCTGGATTCCCTGTTGAATTCCATGGGTCTATGTGTCTCTCCTCAAGCCAGCTGTCCTGATTGTTACAGCCTTATAGCAAGTTCTAAAATCAGGCAGCATAAGTCTTCCTGCTTTGTTCTTGTTTCAAGGTTGCCAATTTATTATTTTTTTTAATTTTTTGAGACAGTGTCTCACTTTGTTGCCCTCAGTTAAGTGCTATGGCATCACAGCTCACAGCAACCTCCAGCTCTTGGGCTTAGGCAATTGTCTTGTCCCAGCCTCCTGAGTAGCTAGGATTACAGGTGCCCGCCACAACACCCGGCTTTTTGTTGTTGCAGTTTGGCAGGGGCCGGGTTTGAACCTGCCACCCTCAGTATATGGGGCCAGCACCCTACAAGGTTGACAATTTTTATTGTTTCTAGTTATATATTACGAGACTTTTAAATGTCCAGTTCTCTGACAACTTTTTGGTCACTTATCTGAACAAAGTGACAAAGTTATTTTCATCTATCCCACATAGACGAAACTCTTGTAGCTCATTTCTATCATTTGTGTTTTCTGCTGGCTCTTTTCATGTGAGTCTGTCTCCTCCTAGGCCTGCTTATTTCTGACTTTGTGTCAAATGCCACATTAGAAAACAAGCACTTGTAAGCAGCTTCTCCCAAGCAGCATTCTATGCCTCTGCCAGGCCCTGCGGGCACCAGAAATGTGGGACTGCCTTAATCCTATTTCAGGGACTGATGTCTTCCAGGCCACCCAGATGACCTAGCCAGGGTAGGGCTATTTCCTGTGAGCACTCCCAGTTCACCCTTACTCCCAAAGTACAGGCTGTCCCATTCCAAACTGAAGTGTCCCCCACCCTGAAGACCTGGCAGGCCTGCTTTTCGGTTTTTGTCCTCTGCCTACACAAGGCTGTCAAAAGAATTGGCAAATGCTTTCTGGGCTCACCTCTTTTGGGTCTTTTAAAAATATATCCAGTTTTTCTAGTTTTCCTATAGTACAATTGATCCAAATTACCTGCTCTATCATTTTTAAACACCATGCTTAGAAATTTTACCATCTTTAAAAATCCCAGGCCTTCCAATGAAATGATGTAGTATTAATTGTTAAAACCACATTTTCTAATCTTAGTCAAGAGAGTTAATGGCCAGAAGAAAGTGTGAGGAAAATAAAAACAGACACAAAAGCAAAAGTATTTTTTGAGTAGCACTTAGCAGTTAGTTTAAATAGTACTAAGCACTGGTGTTAGCTCCATGTTATAGTCATGTAAAGCATTAATGATACTTTAATATTTTAGGAAGCATCTGTATTAAACACTTTAATATGGAACTTGAATATTTACAAAATGCTTTCACCTTTAGCTGCCCTGTGAGATGTGAACAGTAGTATTATCTATGGTGAACTCGTCACCTTAGATCACATTCTGCATACTCTAGATAAGAGGACACAAAATTATCTAATGTATTTTGGGAAGATTCAAATTTAAAATCCTTAAAATGCATTATGACACATAGGATAATAGACAGGAATTTAAAAACTTTCCTTGAGCTTTTAGATAATGACTAAGAAATGCCAGTAAGTATTTCCATAAGCAGCATTTATTTCCAAAATTTCCCATTTGGGGGAGATTTTAGCAGAAGGGATAATGTATTCATCTAGGCTTTCCTAAGTAAAAAGAACAAAACGAAGTATGTTGTTATCATTGTCATAATGATACATTACCAATTTGGTTCTACAAAGCCACCAAGAATATGGGAAGATATTATAGGCAGCCCCCAATTTATGAAGATTTGACTTCTGGTTTTTCAACTTTACAATGGGTTTATTGGGGTATTAAATGCATTTTCAACTTATGACAGGTTTATCAGGATATAACATCATGTGCTCATTTGGGCAGCACTTAAAATAAATTGCAAACATGTAAACCTATCACAAGTTGAGAAGCATCTGTATTAGAAATAGTCTTATAAAGTTTATCATTTAAAGAGACAAGGCTATAATAAAACTCTGTCTCAAAAAAAAAAAAAAGAGACAAGGCTGATAAATATAGATTCATCAGTTTAGTGGAAAAAATAAGTGCCATTTTTTCTTTTCCCTTGGTTGCTATTAGTAACTGGCTTAAAAACATGTTTACTGTAAGGCTTTATGTTCTCTTCAGCAGGTAAAAATATGCTACCCTAAGTTTTCAAGACTGAAACATCAGAAATTACAGCAAGTCAGAAATAATAGCAAGTAGAACACATTGGCTTTTATACCATTGCATGAAATATAGTCATGCATTGCTTAAGGACAGGGATGCATCCTGATAAACATGTCGTTCTGTGATTTTGTACTGTGTGAACATTAGCATGAACTTACACAAACCCAAATGACACAGCCTGCTACATACCTGGGCTCTATGTAGCCTATGGTTCCCAGGCTGTGAGTCTGCACAGCATGTAACCACACTGAATACTGTGGGCAAATGTGACACAAGGGTAAACACTGTACATCTAAACATACAAAGGTACAGTAGAAATAGGGTAGAAATGATAGAAAAGGTACTTCTGCATAGGGCATTTATCATACATGGAGCTTTGAGGACTACAAGTTGCCCTGGGTGAGTCAGTGAGTGAGTGGTAAGGGAACGTGAAGGCCAAGGACGTTACCGTAGACATCATAAACATTGTACACTTAGGCTACACTAAATCTATTAAAAAACATTTCTCTTTCTTCAATAATAAATTAACTTTAGCTTACTGCAATTTTTTATTTTTTAAATTCTTAATTTTTAAAACTCATTTGTATTAACATCTAGCTTAAAACGCAAACATAATGGCTGTACAAATATCTTTTCTTTCTCTCTTATTCTATACACTTTATTTTAAAATGTTTTTATTTTTTATTTTTTAAACTTTTTCAATAAAAACTATAACACAAACAAACATGCACAATAGCCTAGGCCTACACAGGATCAGGATTATCACTATCACTGTTTTCCACCTGCACATCTTGTCCCACTGGAAGGTCTTCAGGGGCAACAACACGCACGAAGCTGTCGTCTCCTGTGATAATAGGGCCTTCTCCTGGACACCTCCTGGAGGAACTGCCTGATGCTGTACCGTTAACATTTTTTTATAGTAGGAAGTGTACGTTCTACAATAACGTTAAAAAGTAGAGTATAATACAAACATAAACTGGTAATATAGTCATTTATTAACAAGTATTTGTAACATATGTAGCTGTATGTGCTAGACTTTTATGTGACTGGCAGCACAGATTTGTTGACACCAGCATCCGTGAGTAATGCGTGGTGCCACGATGTAGTGACACATGTGACATCACTAGGTGACAGCAATGTTTAACTCCAATATAACCTTATGGGACCACTGTCACATGCGTGTTCTGCCGCTGACTGGACCGTCACTGTGCAGGGCCTGGCGTGGCTCAGTGAGCTTAATGACTACAGGACAGCTGCAGAAGGTGCTTTCCTTCACTTTTATGACTTATCTGACAAGTGAGAAATATCTTAAATTATTAATGGAGCTTTTATCCCAACCCTGTAGGTAGAATAGAGAAATGTTACAAGCAAAAACCAAAATGACACTTTTATTAATGTTTAATACAGTAACATAACGAATCCTATATTTAGCATACAGTATTATGAAATAATTTGAATGGCTGAAAAAAATCTGATATTTACTGTAAATTCAAAATTAGAAGAAAAAAATTAAAAAGAAAATGAGTTACTTAAGAGATTAATATGAACAAAAATTAAAATGTGAAATGAAATAAAACTTTAAGATGGAATGTGAAAGGAAATCAAAGGCTTAATAGTACAGATGCCTAAGAAATCTGAAAGATATACGAAGACAATAAAGAGATATGAAATTAATATTAATAGGTTGCTGAAAAATAAGTAATATTGAAAGTATCTTTCTTTGTGAAAAATTTAAACTGACAGCAATTTACTTACCCAAGCTCTGTCATGCCATCTACAAATTCCTTTTTGCTAAATTCACATTGAGTTGCTGCCCTGAATTTCCACGCTATGACCAAAACACTGATACTGGCAGGGTCCAGGCTTAAATCATCACAAAATTGTTGGATCCCATCAATTCCAATTTTGTTTTCATCTTGTGGGTCTGTAATTAAAATTAGGGGAAAAGAAGTTATACTGTTTTTGAAAAGTAATCCTCATGTAAGCAGTTAGATTCAAACCACTCTACCACACAGTTCAGAGGAGTGTTTCAAATATATTGATCAATGATGGCAATCTTCTTTTCTTTCTTTTTTTTTTGAGACAGAGCCTCAAGCTGTTGCCCTGGGTAGGGTACTGTGACATCACAGCTCACAGCAACCTCCAACTCTTGGGCTTAAGCGATTCTCTTGCCTCGGCCTCCCATGTAGCTGGGACTACAGGCACCTGCTACAACGCCCAGCTGTTTTTTGGTTGTAGTTGTCATTGATGTTTGGCAGGCCTGGGCTGTATTCGAACCCGCCAGCTCTAGTGTATGTGGACCAGTGCCTTAGCTGCTTGAGCTACAGGTACTGAGCCAGCAATTTTCTACTATATATGAAAGAAATAGCGAATAAAAAAATAACACTTAATCTGGAAAACAGTCCTATTTTTAAAATCTAGGTTTCTGAGTTTTTTGGGGGAAAAATTATTGAAATTTCTTTCAGAAGACTTGATTACTGAGAATTTAACTTCCTTAAAGTAAAATAAAGATTCAAGTTTATAGAAATTTAGTTTTTCCAAAGGCAAACTTCTATAAAAGATACTGTACTGATAAGTTTTTTTTTTCTTTTTGAGACAGACAGAGTCTCACTTTGTTGGTCTCGGTAGAGTGCCTAACATCATAGCTTCAAACTCTTGGGCTCAAGTGATTCTCTTGCCTCAGCCTCCCAAGTAGTTGGAACTACAGGTGCCTGCCACAATGCCTTGCTCTTGCTCAGGTGGGTCTTGAACCTGTGAGCTCAGGCAATCCACCCGCCTCAGGCTCTCAGAGTGCTAGGATTACAGGCGTAAGTCACTGCACCTGGCCTCATAAGTTTTTTATAGTGCTTTGAGTTTTATACAACTCTGCCAAAATAAAGGAATGAATTTTTCTTTTTAAATAATTTCATTTGCTAGTTCCAGTGCTACTAGACAGTAATTATTTTGGAAAATCATTTTAAGCATTCGCAGTTAACAGCTTAGGAATCCAGGCTCCCTACCTCCTACTTCTAGTTTATAAATAAAATTAAAGAACTTAGCATTTGTCTATAGAAAATCAAACAGTGAAATCTATCAGCAGCATCCCAGAAAGACTTCCCAAAGCTGAGTTTAGTATTCCAGGTCATGTCCATCATCACAGGTCATGTCCATCATCACACATCATGGTGCGTGTGTGAGTTGTTGGTTTAGAGAAGGTACAAAGAGAAAACCTGTGGCTTCTTTGCTCAAATAAAGATTAGGTGTGATGGAAAATTTAACTTTGGTCATTTAATGTAGTACTAATACTACATTATTTATGTACATATTGCTACCCAAGAAAAATTATGATATGTTAAATGAATGAAACTATAGACACCCTTCCAACTATATTCTCTTACATTAAAGAGAAAACCACCTCAGTCAGAGTTTATGGGACAAAGACCCTAAAAGTTTAACATTTATTCTCTTATTCACATCTGTCTACTGACATTGGCAAATTTCATATACAATAATGTTGCATATTTTAATTTGAGGCCTATAGGCTATTCATTTTTATAACATATGAGGCACAAGCATTCATGACTGACAGAGGTGTACAACAGCCAGACTGAGCTGATAAAGCTCCAAACTAAGTACTGATGTTAAAAAAAACAACTGTCCCCAATCTGCAAAATAAAGATTACTTTGCCAAGAGCTTTTCCCAAAGCTTATCTACCAACTGAAGTTGTTTTGGTGCTAAACATTAGCACTGAACGAGAAGAATGCTGATGTTTGCCCATGCTTTAGAATCACTTCCATGGTTTGGCATTATTCTTAAACAACCTTCTTGCCACAAGTATTTCAGCCTATATAGAAGTGCTTAGAAAATCACTTCAGGACAAAGGTCACCACCATGAAGATGTCAAGCCTCCCAGCTGTGACTCCCCTGGGACCAGCTGGTCACATGTCAAGCTCTGGGCAGAGCTGGGGGCGGGGTGTGCACCTGATCAACCTGTGGCCGCCTCTTGCCAATCTCCCACCTGTGCTCAGTCAGTCTCGTTTACCCTGGAGACAGAAGACTTTGCAGGTGGGTCTCAGGAAGAGAGGGAGCAGCAGCTAGGATCCCTTTCGTCCGAGGCACCACAAACTGGCACACCATTCACTCTGTGTTAGAGATAAGCGTGTCTGCCTGGCTTCTTGCGCCACCTCTTACCTTCGTATCTGCTGTACAGCTGCTCCAGCTTCTTCCTGTCCACCACGTTCCGTGTTGACTCCCTGCGGAATGAGTCCGGGTTTTGGAAGAAGCTGTCCGTGGCCTCCTCTAGTTTCCACTCATTCTGTGTTAAGCAGTAGACAGCGGTTCTTTCACCAGTCTGAGTACATGCCATGAACTGGCGAACTTTGTCCTTCTGAGATGATTTGAGCTTATGCTTTGGGGTGCAAAAAAAGTAGGAAAGCCAGTGAAGCCCCTCCGGGGTCCGTCTCCACCTCTGCCCAGGGAAGCCCCTCTGGGGTCTGTCTCCACCTCTATCCCCAATGCCTACATCTCAACTGGACTTAGTTTTCCAGGTGGAGATGTAGTTAGGAACTCAATGTCACTTCAGAATCACAGAAGACAAAGCCTTGTTCTTTACCAAACAGTCTGCCCAGTCTTCTGAAAATTGAAATGACAGCATCTAATAGCAACAAATATGCATTCTATACTTCAAAAAATTATGAGACTATTTTATACAAAATATAGTTTGATCTCTACCCAGTTTACTTTGCATGAAATATGACAGTACTCGTTCCTAAAAATCTCAGTACTCCCTCTTTGTAACACAGTTCAGCCCTGTGATGAAACAAGACAAGCCCCTCATGTCACCTCTGGGGGCTTCTCTGCAGGGTCTTCTTCAGCTTCAAGTTCAGGCTCTAGTGACTAGAAGGATGCTGTATGGTCTGGAAACATTATTAAATTTCTCCCAGTTTTAAATCGGCAGAACCACATTGATGAAAATATACTCACATAACTAAGAATAGTGTTAAAGTAATATACAGAAGTTTCACAAAGCCTGCTATGACTCTACAACAATAACACTAACAAGAGTATCTGTGTACAGGAGACAGAAATAAAATGAAAAATAGGCCAGAGGCTGTGGGTAGGTAATAAATAACAAAACTGCCAAGTAACTGTACTATATATAGTATATAATGGAACCAAATAACATCTTAATACTTCCAGATATGGGATAGTTTTAAGCTTCCACTTAGCTAAGGTAATTCCATGAAAGCAACACTAGAAAAGAAAGTGATTCACTCATTTCTGTAAATCAAAAGAGACTATAATCTACTAGATGCTAATGTTTTTACACAAAGGCTTTAGACAATCTGATAAAGGGAAATTTTTTTACTTAGAATTTATAACTCAATCTGATACAAATAAAGATGAGAATTTATAAAAACACAGAATTATATCTCACAAATACATGGACAAAAAATGCAGATGAAAAAATTGAGGGGAGGGAAAAAAGGAAAGGAAAAGAAGAAAGCCAAGGGTATGATCAGTGTACAGACATGCGGAGCACACACAAAAGCCGACAGGGAGCTGAAAATCTGGCTCCGAGTTTCCCAGCTGTCACAGAAAAGAAAATACAACTAGCTGGGGAAAGCTACCAGTGGCCCAAAAGTGCTACAGCTCCCATCCAACACCCAGATGGAAATGGCTCTGCTGCTCAAGAAAGGAATTATGTACAATTTCCCCTCTGCACAGACCTATTCCTCCCCAGCACACAGCAGAGCAGCTTCCCAGAGTTTCTTCCTAAGGCTATCCAAAACCATGCTTATGCCAAAGTGTCAAAATAGAATTCAGCAGAACAAGATAATGCAGTCCAGATACGCAGTACCCCATGTACTCTGAGGGTCCTGGTCCTAAGACCTTTCCCGGATTCCATGATACGGAAACTGTCCTCATAAGAACTCTAAGCTGGACCTGCCTTTCTCTTGCCCTCACAGCAGAGGCCTCTAGGTGCTGTTACAATAGACTGACACAGAGGATCTGGAAGGCTACCTTTCATGAAGCCAGACATGAAGAATGTAGTATTTGTAAAAATGTAAATATGTAACAAGTTTATCATTGCTAATTTAAAAATACATAGATATATATATATTAGGCCAGTTGCTGTGGCTCACACCTATAATCCCAGCACTTTAGGAAACTGGGGCAGTGGTTCCTGTGGGCCCAGGAGTTCAAGACCAGGCTGGGCAACATAGTGAGATCCTGCTCCTGCCAATCAGTTAATCAATCTTTTAAAACTTTCCATTTCAATTTATTTTTAGTGGAGGGACAGAGTCTTGCTCTATGGCTTGGGCTAGAGTGCCATGGCCTCAGCCTCCTGAATCAGTCTCACTACTGAATTATATACTTTAAAAGTTAATTTTGTTTTTTGTTTGTTTCTTTCTTTCCTTTTTTTTTTTTTTTTAAATAGAGACAGAGTCTCACTTTGTTGGCCTCGGTAGAGTACCATGGCATCACAGCTCACAGCAACCTCCAGCTTTTGGGCTTGGGCGATTCTCTTGCCTCAGCCTCCAGAGTAGCTGGGACTATAGGCGCCTGCCATAACTCCTGGCTATTTTTTGTTGCAGTTTGGCAAGGGCTGGGTTTGAATCCTCCACCTTCAGTATATGGGGCCGGCACCCTACTCACTGAGCCACAGACACCGCCCTACAAAGTTAATTTTGTTATATGAATTTCATCTAAAAGAATTTTGACATAGCACCCTTAGAACTTCCAAACTAATCAGCAGGGCAATGTACTTCTCAGGCAACTGAATTATTTAATCTGCATTATACAAGTGATGGCTCTATATCAAACAAACATGGAACCTAGAAGATGTGATGATGTCTGATCTGGAGCTACTGCTCCTTATGATCACTTCCTGAGACACCCCCATCAGGTAACAACATCGTCACACCAACAGCATACAGGAGTACTTTCTACAACTCCAGAAGAGCAGGCACAGGAGCACAAGGACCCAGGCCATTCAAAGTGGTTGTGAACCATCAATGTTAGTTGCAGAGTAGGCAAGTGGAAATAGATACACTTGGATACCTCTCCAATCTACTCAAATTGCCTGATCCGTTACAAGATACTCCTACCAACCTTTGCCAAGCTGCTGGTTCTGAAGAGCAATAGGAGCTGTGAGGGCCAGGCTTAGCCCATAACAAGACTCGGGGTAGATGAAAGGCAAGGTAACTGTCAACACAGCTGCAATAACTTGATGTTACCCCTATAGGTTTCTCCATAAAATAAGTGATTAAAATGACAATCAATAGCTAAGTCTAAAGATGTGCTTCATGTCCAAAAGTGACTGAGACCAAACTGCATTTTGTAAAAAAGGGAACTGACATTAAGGCTCATAAATTAAATAACTACAGGGGAAAGAAAGAAGCTTTGAGCCCATGTAGAGAGGACTAACCATGTAAAATTAATCAACATTCATAAAGCGCAGTACCAGGGCCCATCCTTGAAGCTCCAACAATGTTCACTGACACTTAACATGTCATGAAATTTAAATTATCAAACAACTTGATAAGTGTGGGGGGGGCATTTGATATGTTCCATTATTTTATTCAGTTAAAATGTACAAAATTCTTGAAATAAAATCTGGACAACCAGTGGAAATATTAAATAAAATCTCTAAACTATGAAAAAGCTACATTTTAACTGTGACCTTGTGAAAAATCACTTATAGAATCTGAGTACCAAGGATGCCCATATATATAATATGAAGAAAAATTACACATGAGATGTTCTTCCAGAGACACTTGATACAATAAAATCATCTATCTTCTAGGGTCAACTTACAAGAGCTTTGACAGGACAATCATTTTGATCAAATACACTACATAAACTTAATCACTTGACTGTTTTGGTGTAGTGTAGGCCTGGGTGAAGGTATTAAATTCAAATATCCCCATTCACATTCTTGAACCTTCAAATGCTCTGGTGGTTGAAAGGTACCCTTGGGTATAACAAAACTACAGGTTTTCCCACGTTTTGGTCCACCCTGCCTCTTTCCTCCTAAGAGCTAGAGAGAGAGATGGCTACCTGCCCACGTGTGTGCATCCTAACTCACTTCCATAGTGAAACCATCCCATGAGGTTACCAGAAGCCCTCTAGGTGCTGAGGGTAACCTCAGCCGTTCTCTTATTCAGCACTGATGACTGAGCCCTGCTCCTTAAATACCATCCTCTCCATTTCCATTCCATCTTCCAGTCTCATTTCCCTGAGCAGCCCTCCCCTCCCCCTAGCTGTTCTTCCCGGACTAGTCTCGCTTCTTTGAAACCTTTCAACAGCTCCCCATTACCATTAGGACAAGGACAAATTCCGTTGGGGAAGACTGCACAATTTGGTCGTAGTCTCCTCACCAGCTTCTACTGCGTCGGTCTTGTCAAGAAGGCTGCTCCGTGCTTTAGGCAGGCAGACGATGGTGCTACCGCCCAAACACACCGTCTCCTGCCGCCGGAGGGTCTGGGCGCGCTCTGTTCTCAGCTTTGTCTCTGGCTAATTCCCACTCACTCTTGAGCGTTCAGCTCACGCGTGTAACCTGGCTAAACCTTCACGACCTCCGCACCTGACACTCCCCTCAAACAGGTTCCTGGAACCTGTGTCTCTCCCAGCGCTTATCCGAACTGAGACAAGACAGTTGCCCTCGGCGCCCTACCCACCACCGTCCTGGTACCCATGACGTCTCAGTGCCTGTGACCCGGAGCCCGCGGGCCGCCCATTCCCGAGGTGCCCACCACACCGCAAGGGAACTGACGCGGCTTCCAGACCTGCGCCTGAGCTCCAGGTCTTACCCCGACTTGTCCCCCACCCCCGCGGTGTCGCCTTCCCACACGTGCGCTTCCTCCTCCACCCCTCTCAGGTCAGCGCCACCACCGGCACCGACGTCCCAGCCCGGGACGCCGACCGCTCTGGCTCTACTCCCGGTTTTGAGCAGTTCTGTCAACGCCTGCGACCGCTCGTTCCTACAGACGGGCTTCGGTTCCGGCTCACGGCGGTCCCTGCCCGGTCCCTCCGGCAGCCTCCCGGCTCCCCTCGCCGGCCGAGAGCGCGTCCCTCGGCCTCGGGTCTGCGCGCGCCCGTGACCTCTAGGATGGGAACCTGCGCTGCTGAGGTCCCCCGCCCTCGGCGCGACCTGCCCGTCCGCTACCTCCCTGCAGTGGCCGCAAGTCCGCCAGGTCCCAGACGCCGCCCGCTGCGGGGTCCGCGACCCTGCACTGGCAGAAGGCAACAAGAGACCACCTACCATTCTCCCCGCGCCTTCCGCGGTCACCGGCCTCAGCCTTGTGCGCAGGCGCAGGCGGCCGCGGCCTCGGGTTGACGGGACAGGCGCCGGGACGCGGGGCACAGTTGAGTGCGGAACTCCAGCTCCCGGCGTGCCCTGCGCCACCAGGGGCCCGACTCGGACCTGGCGCACCCTCCCTCTTCAGCTCCCGACGTGCACTGCACCTCCCCCCGCCCCCGCCCCCGCCCCCGCCCCCGCCGGGGCCTTGCGCGCAGCCCTCTCTGCGCGGGCCGCGCTCGCTACTTCGGAGGCCTGAGCTGGCCTGCGGTTCCCGGGCCACACGCCCATCCGGGGCAGGTCTTGGACCCCAGGCGGCGCCAGGTCTGGCTCGGAACTTCAATTCCGGGCGTGCACAGCGCCGCCGGGTCTCCGCCTTTTAAAGGGGCTGCGGTCCCGACTCCGCGCGCGTCGCGAGAGCCCGCGCTGCGGAGAGGGCGACTGTGGGGCCCTCCCCTCCGGCCCCGGGGCCGCATGGGAAGGGATGCGCCGCGCCCCTCGGCTCCCGGAGCCGCGGAGTTGGGCCCAGGCTGTGCCGCCGTCCCGGAGCTCCGGGTTGGGGGACAGTGATGACCCGTCGGACGCCCGAGGCGCGGCTCCTCGGCCCCGGGGAGCGCTGCGAGGTACGTTCTGGAGAAGCGTGCCGGGAGCTCAGACCTCACTGCGGCGTGGGGGCTGTCTTTGCCGGGGTTTCCTTCCCCTCCTCGGGGCTCCCCTTCCCAGGGCCCTCCTTCTCTGCCTTGGCCTGGTGGCCATTCTTGGGGGGGCGTCTGGCCCGAGGGTAGTGCGAAAGTTTAGCTCTCAGAAACCCGGACTCCAGGGAGCAGGGTTTCTCGAAGCCGAGCGGCGACTTCCCGGAGCCACAGACGACTCCGCGCGGGCGGTCCCCCGGGCGCAGTGGACCCCGGGGCGCGGCAGGCGCTCTCCCTTCTCTCTGGTTCGGTTCTGCCCGGGCAGAGGAGGGCTCCTCCATCTCCTCTGCTCTGCCAGGCCCTTTCTTGGTCCTTTGAGGATCTTACCTGCTAGAACGTGAATGAACGTAATAGCTATTTAAACATCCCTTTGGAACAGATAAGACGCCAACGTTCACATATTACAAATCGTAATTATTTACTCCACAGCCTTTTAATACAAGTTTTCCATCATTTCGATTAGAGTTTCTTATCGGTCTTTTAAATTTCTCTTACATCGCTAGTTTTTTAAAAGGAGTCTTTTAATGGCTGGATTACTTGGTGAAATATTTGATTTTTGTAGAGGTTTAGCTTAACACTAAATACTTTGAGGCTTTTTAATGTCCATAAAAATTATCTTTCCTTTTTTTTACCTCGTTATTCTTTTACTAATGTAAATGATATAGATAATATCCAGTAGAACCTCAGTAATTGACCACCTCCCTACACTGACCACCTCAAGTTGACCTAATTTTCTTAGACTGGACCTGCCCCACATGTAGGTATCAGTAGGCCTAGTTCCTTATATTGACAACTTTCCTATGCTAATTAGTCTGTTATGGTCACTTGGGTGGTCAACTTACAGAGGTTCTAGTATACTTAATTTTTTGGCACCCATAAATTATATGTATAGGATTATAAGTGCTGTACCTTTAAGAAATATTCTTTAGAGTTTAAAATAGGTTTTTTAAGTCTATCAGATTAAATCGAGGAAAATTTCTGTTGAGAATTTTTTGCTTTCATTGATCTCTTTTTTGCTTACTCAAATACTGTATTGTGCTGAACTTGTGGTATCATGAAGAATCTCAAATTTTAAGTCATTTATTACAAATAATCCTCATTTTCCTTTTTTCATGGGAAGCTAAATAACTCTGTTCCACATTGATCTTGTCCTGGCCATACCAGCACCACTTGCCCTGGGAATTTCCCTCCCCATAGCTCCAGGCTGACCGTAGTGGTGCCTGGTCAGCGTGTGCCCAGGTTCTGGTTCAGGTGCTTGGGTGTGCGACACACACACTGGGGACCCATTCAGCACTAGGCTTGTCCTGCCCTGTGTGACATAGCCTGGCAGTTGGTAGAAGGACCTTTCCTTTTTCACTGAGGCCTTAGCATTTGCTGGAGGGCGGCTGCTTAATAAATACTTGTGGGATGGAAAAATCTGATTCCTTTTCTGCAGTCTAGTCTGGTTAATGCTGCAGCAGTGGGTCCGACAGGCCTGAGGAAAGGAGGAGGGAGGGCTCTTTTGCTAACGGGTGGAGTGGATGAGCCCCAAAGGAGCCTTTCTAAAGGCTGCCTCAGCCTTCCTTGTAGGCCTGCCTTGGAGTGTCCTGAGGACTCATGGAGGAGAAGGAGCTGCTGGTGCTTCAGCAGATGGGCTATAAGGAAGGAAGGAGTCTTCAACTTTGGTGGCTTTGCTTTGAAAAAGCCTGATCCTAGATATATTGCTCTGTTTTGCCATTGAGCTTTTTATGCAGTAAATGACATGTGATGTTGCTGAATAGAATAAGATCAATGTGATTTTTATGTAAAATGGTACTGAACTAAAGGTATTAGAAGTTCTTTGGCTGGGCATGGTGGCTCATGCCAGTAATACTAGTACTTTGGGAGGCCGAGGTGGATGGATTGCCTGAGCTCAGGAGTTGGAGACCAGCCTGAGCCAGAGCAAGACCCTGTCTCTAAAAATAGCTGGGCATTGTGGCAGGCACCTATAGTCCCAGCTGCTTGGGAGGCTGAGGCAAAAGAATTGCTTAAGCCCAAGAGTGACCTGTGATGCCACAGCAGTCTACCGAGGGGCACATAGTGAGACACTGTCTCAAAAAAAAAAAAAAAAAAAAAAAGAAAAGAAAAAGATAATTTGTACTTTAAGAATGTATACATAATTTCAATTTCATGTTCACACTTATGTTTCAGTGGAAAATTTCACTGTAATGACAAGTAAAATCCTCAAAGATTTCTCATGAAAAGTAATGGCTCCCTTGCAAATTGAGTAGAGAGATTTCTGGACCCTGGTTGAGGAAAGATTCAGCAATGAGGATAGAAACTGATCCATACAAAAAGTGCGATGCAAGTTCTTCTAAAGTGTAAAATATGTTGAAGAATCACCTTTTGGGGAAAATGGGAATTGTAAACAAAGTATCTCAAATTTCTTTCTTGGTTCTGGGAAATACTGGAAGTTCAGATCCAAAGTAGCCATTGTATTCTTTCTCTGCCTTGGAACAAGAGAAGTTGAGCAATCCAGTGAGTCATTGAAATAACAATGTTGCCAGGTGTGACTGAGGGTTGGCTAATTGCTTATTTTGAAGGTGGAAACCCTTAAAGTTGTATTGAAACTAAGATAAAATTGAGTAATTGGATCAGTGTATTTTCCTTTATCCCACCCTGGAAGTGGGCTGTTTTCCTAAATTGAATTCGTCCTGTGCCATGGCTTATCTCTTCTGGAACCAAGTTCTCTAAGAATGTATTAAAATGAAACTCTTTTTAAAATACATATACAGTCTTTTTTTGGTGACCTTTTCCTTCTTATTTCTGGACCTCAATGACATGCACTAGTATCTTCAGGATCTACTGAAATGCTTGTAATTTAGCTCTCACTAATCTGACATGTAGACTTTTTGAGTCTCATGTTTGTTTCTCCTAAAACGTACTGTTTTTTTTTTTTTGTTGTTGTTGTTGTTGTTTTTTTCTGTTTGCATTTCTGTTTGGCATTTCTGAATGCTGTCTCCAGAAATGCCATACTTATTTTTGCTGTATCTAATCTGCTTTGCCTGGGAAACTAGATTACATTCGTTAGAACTGGGGTTAGTGGTGAAATTAAAGTATAGATAATATTTTAGTAACTAGATCCCCAGGTTGGGAAACGCTGGTATATTTGACGATTGAGTAGGAATTCTTTTTGTTGTTGTTGTTTTTGAGACAGTCTTAGTCTGTCTCTAAGGCTAGAATGCCATAACGTCATCACAACCTCAGCCTCCTGGATTCAAGTGATCCTCCTGCCTCAGCCTTCCAAGTAGCTGGGACTATAGGTGCCCACCACTGCATCCAGCTAGATTTTTCCAATTTTAGTAGAGATGGTGTTTCACTCTTGCTCAGGCTGGTCTTGAACTCCTGAGCTCAGGGGATCCAGCCATCTCAGTGTCCCAGAGTGCTGGGATTACAGGCCTCAGTTTTTCTTAGGGTTATTAGTTCTTCCTCCCTTAGTCTCTGTTTTTCAACTTTTAACTCATACTTTCTTGACAACCTTTGCTGCCAGTGACCACTAGATTCCCTGGTCCTCAAACAATGCTCCTGTTGGGGTCTAGCCCTGCCCTCAGTCTGTCACCATCTAAGCACCCCGGCTAGGGCACTGAAACCTCTCTCATTCATCCCAAAATAATTCTTAGAAAGCAGATTCTTGTCTATGCCATACCTGCCAGGACAAATTAATATATATTGGTTTAAGTATTTCCTTTTTTTCTCTTCTCTTCTTTTCTTTCTTTTTCTTTTTTCTTTTTTCTTTTTTTTTTTTGTGACAGAGACTCAAGCTGTCACTCTGGGTAGAGTGCCGTGGCATTATAGTTCACAGGAATCTCCAACTCGTGGACTCAAGTGATTCTCTTTCCTCAGCCTCCCAAGTAGCTGGAATTAACAGGCGCCTGCCATAATATGCCTGGCGATTTTTTTTTGTTACAGCCATCATTGTTGTTTTGGCTGTCCCGGGCCAGGTTTGAACCACCAGCCTCAGTGTATGTGGCCGGTGCCCTACTCACTGAGCTACAGGCACCACTCTGGTTTAGGTATTTCTTTTTTTTTTTGTAGAGACAGAGTGTCACTTTATCGGTAGAGTGCTATGGTGTCATACAACTCACAGCAACCTCCAACTCTTGGGCTTAGGCAATTCTCTTGCCTCAGCCTCCCGAGTAGCTGGGATTACAGGCACCTGTCACAACGTCTGGCTATTTTTTTGTTGCAATTAGGCCAGGGCCAGGTTTGAACCTGCCACCCTCAGTATATGGGGCTGGTACTCTACCCATGGAGCCACAGGTGCCGCCTGGTTTAGGCATTTCTAAAGAAAGGAAGAAGAGAATGACTTTGGATGATAGGAGGAAATGCTTGAAATTTAATAATTATCCAGAGATTCAGGTTTTTTGTTTTTGTTTTTTTAATGACAGAGTCTCAAGCTGTTGCCCTGGGTAGAGTGCTGTAGTGTCACAGCTCACAGCAACCTCAAACTCTTGGGCTTAAGTGATTCTCTTGCCTCAGCCTCCCAAGTAGCTGAGACTACAGGCATCTGCCACAATGCCTGGCTATTTTGTTGCTATTGTTGTTGCAGTTGTCATTGTTGTTTTAGCTGCCAGGGCCAGGTTTGAACCTGCCAGCCTCAGTATATGTGGCTGGTGCCCTACCGACTGAGCTAGGGGCACCAACAGGTATGGTTATATTGTTGTGATTTGTTTCTTAATCTTTGACATCTTAACTAGCATTTATTTATTTATGTGTAGACTGACTTTGGTAATTTGGCAAAATTCCAAAGTACTTTAGAAAGTAAACAAAGTGGCAGAGCAAGCTAATAGTACCTTGGGAGATTCCATTCCTAGCATGAACCTGGTTCCCCTAGGCAGCCCACTGACCTGTGGTGGGGAAGTTGATGGTATTTTCTGGCCTTTGATACATGGAATCTTTTAAAACATTGATTTAAAGTTGCTACTTAGGAGGCTAAGTTTTTCTTTAAGTTACTGTTGAACCTTTAAATTCAGATGTAACTAACCTTTAATCTCTATTCTTTGCCAGGCATCATAAAAGTACATGAATATTAAGCATTTGATTTTAATCTACATTGGTAGATGTTGATATTAATCTAGGAAAAGTAACATTTTCTTTAAGACAGTGTTCTGGACTTAATTGTTTAATACTTTGATCTCAATATTAATTATTGTTCTACTGTAACAATACAGTTACAGCTGTATTTGTGTATCTCTTTCAGCTGCAATTGTGTATCTAAAATGCAAGGTCAACTCTGGGACCTTGGATTGCCCTGGATTGCAGGACTCTAGATTGCCCTGTGCTGCCCTCTGCACTTGAATCATGAGGATTCTCAGAGGCAGCTTCTGCTGGATGCTGCTTCCATTACTTCAGTGGGCAACGCAGGCCGCAGACCACGTGGAGGTGGCAAAGCATGTGATCAAGCTGCACCGGGGTAAGGGTGCAGCCCTGGCACAGAGGAAGCAGTGGGTGCTGGACAGCTGCCGGAGGCTCTCTGGGCTCCTTCGCCAAAAGAACGTGGTTCTGAACAAACTGCAGAGTGCCATCAAAGTGGTGGAGAAGGACACCAGCCTGTCAAACGAAGAGAAGCTGTTTCAGGTGCACACCTTTGAGATTTTCCAGAAGGAACTGAATGAAAGTGAGAATTCAGTTTTCCAGGCAATCTATGGGCTGCAGAGAGCCTTGCAAGGAGATTACAAAGATGTGGTAAACATGAAAGAGAGCAGCCGACAGCGTCTGGAGGCTCTGAGAGAGGCAGCCATAAAGGTCAGTCCCCAACCATACCACCTTAGAGTGTACACACCTGAGTGGAGGCACACAGGAGTGGGGGCCGGGGACACCGAGTGCTCTCCTGAGCGGGGCGTGCAGGGCCAGGGGGGTCTGGGTACTGCTGATCTCTTATCTGGGGGCCGTGGACACCGAGTGCTCTCCTGAGCGGGGCGTGCAGGGGTAGGGGGGCCCGGCTACTGCTGATCTCTCATCTGGGGGCCGTGGACACGGAGTGCTCTTCTGAGTGCGGCGTGCAGGGGCAGGGGGGTCTGAGTACTGCTGATCTCTTATCTGGGGGTCGTGGATACCGAGTACTCTCCTGAGTGGTATGTGCAGGAGCTGGGGGGCCTGGCTACTGCTGATCTCTCATCTGGTGTCGTCTGATCCTAGGAAGTCACATCTGGAAAGTCTCTGATGTGAGGAGAATCTTTTCCTTTGGGTAATAGTGCAGGTGTCTTGTAGAAAGAGCCAGTCTCTAATGTTTTCCTCTCTTGAGGAAATTCTTAGGTAATTCAAAGTTATTCAAATTGTATCAATAAACTGAAATGGAAGTAAATATATTAGTAACTTCAATTGACATTTTGCCAAGTTTCTGACAGGAATTCCTTTTCACATGAAGTTTCTTTAATATGACTATACTGAAAACAAAATTAAAATTAATTAAAAAAAATGCAAAGCCAGGCATGGTGGCTCACACCTCCTAGCACTCTGGGAGGCCAAGGCAGGAGGATTGATTGAACTTAGGAGGTTGAGACCAGCCTGAGCAAGAGCAAAACCCTGTCTCTAAAAACTGGCTAGGCATCCAGGTGCCTGTAGTTCCAGCTACTCAGAAGACTGAGGCAAGAGGATCTCTTGAGCCTAAGAATTTGAGGTTGCTGTGAGCTGTCACACCAAGGCATTCTACCAAGGGTTACAAAGCCAGACTCTGTCTCAAAAAAAAAAAGAAAGACAAAAAATGCATATACTTGAATTAAGGACTCTGACCAAATATACTTTGATAAAGATGAAAAGGATTTTAAACCGTATCAGATGTGGTATAATTTATGTCACTTAACTTTATAGTCCTCGTTTCTTGAGAACCTGTTATATGCTAGGCACCTTGCCAAGCCTGGTAAATATGTAAAATACCACGTCATCTTTATAGAAAAGTCTATGTTGTTATTACATAGCTTTGAAAGCAGAGAAAATATAGACCGATTAATCTTTCTTTACCTAAATGTGGTATTTTTTTGATAGAAATGTGATCATCAGACAAGTGTTTGATCATGGTTTTCAATAATCCCTATTCAGTCATCTCAAATGTGTGTTGGACCCCTTCCTTGCTGTTGTGCAGTAGAAACACCTGCACCCGTGTGTCTGGGGTATCATACATTGAGTGACTTCTCCAGGATCTGAGTTGGCCATACTCGGGCAATGTCCCTTGCTGCTCTGTCCCATCCCTGCCCCACCCTTTTGCATGTGAATATACCTTTAAGGTGAAGTTATTGGTAAAATATGATGTGTAAATACATTTACTAAATTTTATTACCATACCACTCTTTGATTTCCCAATTAAATAATGCTATCAGAATCTACATGTCTTTTTGGAACAGTTCCCCCTTATAACTGGACTTTGTGTGTGTTCTGCTTGGAAATTTGGACAGTAACACAGCACTCATGTATCGCATCTCTGCAGTGCAGCTGCATCTGCCTGCATGTCAGGCCTGGAGCCGTAATGTAATCAGTGCTGAGAGCATGACTGTCTCATGACAACTTGACCTGCACGTGCCACACTCATCGTTGTTGTTCCCATACACAGAGTATTCCCTGGACAGGTGGCTAAGCTCAGTTATGTCTGAATTACTAGGACACTTTCCCTCGCTTACCAGTCAGGAATCTTACATACGTGAATGTGGCCTTTGACTGAGAGATGAGATGGCAATTCTAGTTGGACCAGGTTCCTGAAGGGATGTAAGAAAGTCATATCCTGGTTTGTTTTTAATACACTAACTTCATTTTTATAAATGAATAGGAAGAAACAGAGTATGTGGAACTTCTGGCAGCAGAAAAGCATCAAGTTGAAGCCCTTAAACACATACAGCATCAGAATAGAAGTCTGTCCATACTTGACGAGATTCTGGAAGATGTGAGGAGAGCAGCAGATCGTTTAGAAGAGGAGATAGAAGAGCATGCCTTTGATGACAATAAATCAGTAAGTAGCATTCCAGAATTTTTTTTTTTTTTTTTTTTTTTTTGAGACAGAATCTCACTATGTTGCCCTGGGTAGAGTGCCGTGGTGTCACAGCTTACAGCAACCTCAAACTCTTGGGCTTAAGTGATTCTCTTGCCTCAGCCTCCCAAATAGTTGGGACTATAGGCATGTGCCACACCATCTGGCTGTTTTTTTGTTGCAGTTGTCGTTGTTTAGCAGGCCCGGGCTGGGTTCGAACCCACCAGCCTTGGTGCCTGTGGCTGGCACCATAACCACTGTGCTACGGGCACTGAGCCCCAGAAGTTTCTTTCTTACCCACTGAGCTACTTCCTGCCTAGAAGATGTGTTTTTGAAATTGTTCTCATATATGTTTTTAGTGTTGATTGAAAATGAAGACAAGCCAAATCACTTCTGTGTCATAGAGAAAATAATTTGGGTCTTGTAGAACTGATCTAGACACTGTGTTTCCTCTTTCTATTTTTAACAGCCCACTCACCTGCTCCTGTTTCCCAGCTGTGCCACGCAGGTGCATTGGGACTCTGGTCTCCAGAGGTCTTGATGTTGGGCTTGAATTCAGGGAAAATGATTGTTGTGTCTGAAGCAGAAATTCGTGCTGCTCAGTTGTTATAATATGTTTAAGATTCTAAGGAAAACTGGGGCTGGGTGCAGTGGCCCACGTGTGTAATCCTAGCACTCTGGGATGCTGAGGAGGGTGGATTGCCTGAGCTCATGAGTTCGAGAGCAGCCTTAGCAGGAGCTAGACCTTGTCTCTAAAAATAACCGAGTGTTGTGGCAGGCACTTGTAGTCCCAGCTACTTGGGAGGGTGAGGCAAGAGAATCACTTGAACCCAAGAGTTTGAGATTGCTGTGAGCTATGATGCCATGGCACTCTACTGAGGGTGACAAAATGAGATTCTGTCTCAAAAAAAAAAAAAAAGATTCTAAGGAAAATTTATTGTGGGTCTTGGTATGAACTCACAAAATGATTAGGTGATAAAAAAAAATCAGGATAAGATTAGAGAAGGGGAGAGAATAAAAATACAGTGAAAGAAATGGAGTATTTAAAAAAAAATTAATTGTAGAATTAGAGGAAAACTTAGAAGTATTTTAAAGGCTATGAATTTTTGGCAGACTTTGCCCTATATAAGGTAAGGCAGATGTTTGGAAACTGCAGACCTTTTCAACCTTTCTACCCTTAAATTACTTCTTTAATTGAAAAAAAGTCCTCATTTATGCTAATGAACACTGGCTTTTCATCACATTTGAAGAATGCTAAGAATATTTCTGTTCTCAAGTTTAGCACTTACCTTCTGACAATTGATTTTGCAGCATTCAGTTGATTCTAGTTACTCCTGGCCCTTCCTCTAGGTGAAAGGGGTTAATGTGGAGGCTGTGCTGAGGGTGGAAGAAGAAGAGGCCGGCGCCAAGCACAACATAACAAGGGGAGAGGTGGAGGCTGGCCTGGGCCTCAGCATGCTGATCGACTCCCAGAACAACCAGTACATCCTGACCAAGCCCAGAGATGCCACCATCCCACGTGCAGACCACCACTTCATAAAGGTAGACTGCCACTGTTGCCCAGCACCAGGGAGAACGAGGCTCGTCTTCTGAAGGTTACACTGGATGATAGCATCCTCCTTGAGAGAATTCACTAGAACTCCCTACGTTTCCTCTCTTAAGTTCTTTTTCTTTCTAAAGGAAAAAGGCATTTTAATATTTAAAATGAAAACTTGGTGAGCTGTGCCTGTGGCTCAAAGGAGTAGTGCGCCGGCCTTATATACCAGAGGTGGTGGGTTCAAACCTGGCCTGGCCAAAAACTGCAAAAAAAAAAAAAGCTCTTCTGGGGCCAGGCAAGGTAGCTCACACCTGTAATCCCAGCACTCTGAGAGGCCCAGGCGGCTGATAGCCTAAAATGAAAACTTGTTTTGAAGAATTTGGAAGACTTTTTGAAATTAGGAGTTATTATGATGGGATTATAGCTTCTGCCATCTCAAAACTGGTCTTGCTAAAATAAACAATCCTTGAAAGGCAGAGAAGTTTTGGCTACGGAGCCATATATAGCTGCACTTAGCCTTGGGGTACAGAGTGTGGAACCTCCAGTGACGCCTGGCACCACACACCATGGAGTGTGATTCATGTGATTCAGATTGGAGCCTCCCTAGAAACAGGTCTAGTCTGAGGCTGTGGAATTAAATACTGGAAGTTGAGAGCATCAGGGCTCAAGATGAGTGCTCTGGGGTGATGGGCATGGGAGGGGCAGGGTACAGGCCTCTTTGGGAAGCCTGTAGAGTCTAGCAAGACTCCCTGCTCCTGGTGTGTTTTGCAGGGGCAGACACTAAGCCAGAGACTCTAGTCTTATATGTACCAGCACAGGCTGAGAAGAAGAGCACCAGAGATGCTCAGGGCGTCTTCAGCGCTGAGCTTGTGCTGATGGCCTCAAGTCAGCAGGTGCATTGCTGTCCTGTTGTGGCTGTGTTGGACTCTGGGGACTTCTGCAGTTTGATGATATGGGTGCCTGTGCAGGGAGTGGGGATTTCCACAGTGAAGTTAGTCTTTGTTCCTTGGAAATGAATAAGTAGTTTCTGGAGAAATGGTTTGACACTGTTGTAAATGTCCTGCTCCTTGTCAGTGGTCATCCAGCAGTTGTCCACTTGCATGATGGCTCCCTTCTCTGTAGTTGAGTGACAGCTTCATTGATTTCATTTGATGGGAGAACAGTGGGAAGGGTACACAGAGCTCTGAAGGTTTCCCAGGTTTCAGCAATTGCAGATGGAAAATAATTAGGTAAAAAACAATAAAGAATAACAATGGAATGAAAAATACAAAAAAAAATTAATACATGAGTGGGTATAATAACTATTTACATAACATTACTTTGTATTAGGTACCCTAAGCAGTGTAGAGATGATAAAGTGTACAGGGTGGGCAGGTTGTATGTAGACGCTAGACATTTGACATCGGGAGGTGGAGCGTTGGACGGTTTTTTTATCTGGGGTGGGGGCTCTGGGAGGGTCCTGGAACTAATGTCCTGAAGATATCAATAATCCTTAGGCCCTCAGGAGTGACCTTCATCTACTCCTCAATTTGCTCCTAATGTTTTCACCAGGTTTGTGACACAGTAGTGTAAAAACACTCTGACTTAGTCTCCTCATCTGCCCTTTGTCCAGGGAACTGCCATCTCTGCCAACCTACCTTCCTGGTCACTGTGTTTCTCGTCTGTTCTTCCTGTCCTAGGACCTTGCTGCGATAGGGATACTGTCTCTGCCTTGCGGCTGGTTGTGCACGGCAATCGGCTTGCCCACGATGTTTGGCTACATCATCTGTGGTGTACTTCTGGGACCCTCAGGACTAAATAGCATTAAGGTAAGAACAGAATTTAACTGCATTGGTATCTGTTTACCAGAATATTAAAGAAGCATTCATGAAGACTGAAAATTTTTGACTTTAATTAATGAAAGTAATAGTTTCTTACAAGTCATAAAAAAGAAGACATCCTTTCTGGATTAATAAGAAACCTTCTCTGAACCATAAGGAAGTCATTTTGTTTGTTGATTGAGTGACTTAACTACAGAAAATAACCCTTTTCATTTCTTTACATTAGTTTCAAAGCTTCCTTTACTACTAATGTGATGGACTGGATTATTCAGGCCACCATTCACACACTGAAATCAACTAATAATGCTACATTAAATATATTTTCAAGTGTTTCCTAGTGTGCAAGAAGGCTGGTTACAAGCCCTGTCCACAGAGACCACTGGCAGCAAGGCTGTGCTGAGCAGGTTGACCATGCCCGTCCTCACTGATGGCACTTCTAATGGGGCGTTGGGGGTTATTCCCAAGCTCATGAGCTTCAAGGGGCGTCATCTAAGTACAGGTCCACAGCGTGAGCAGAAGGGAAAGAGGATGCTAGGAGAGTAAGAATGAGATGAGGACTTCCTGCCCCCTCATGGACATCCCCAGGGTGGGCCCAGCACAGGGTCGCATGCTGTACCCAAAGCCTCATTTCCTCTGCTGCTGACTAATAGGACTAGACTGACCAGAAAAGCTCCACAGGCTCCTCAGATTACAGAGCCAGAAATCGCTGCAGGTGAACTCTGGCGGGGGAGAGGAAGCTGGGGAGCCCGGACTGTGCCTCCCTGGAGCCGTTCACATAGCCAGAGGGGAGCTGCAAGCTACTTGAGGGCCCTGTGGGCAGAGTCACTTGGCAGAGCAGAATCTGGACAGAAAGGCTATTTTAATTTCATTTTTTGAGTAGATTTTATTTATTTTTTTGAGACAGTCTCACTTTCTCATCCTTGGTAGCATGCTGTGATGTCATAGCTCACAGCAGCGTCAAACTTTTGGGCTCAAGTGATCCTCTTGCCTCAGCCTCCCAAATAGCTGGGGCTACAGGTATCTGGCTATTTTTAGAGACGAGGTCTAGCTCTTAGGCTGGTCTCGAACTGGTGAGCTCAAGCAATCTACCTGCCTTAGCCTCCCAGAGTGCTAGGATTACAGGAGTAATCTGTTCCTGGCCTTGACTACCTATTTTTCACATGATTCAAAATTATACAATGTTGGACAATTAAGTTTGTGCACTCATCCTAGAAAAAGTGCTGCATACCTCATTGCTGATCTCTAGAGTCACCAAACGGCCAAGGTATACTTTGAAGGTGATTGCAGTGATATTCCACAAAGAAGTAAGTAGCATTTTTTTAGGATGAGTTTTCAAACTTACCGTATATACTCGAGTATAAGCTGAGTTTTTTTCGGCACATTTGTGCCGAAAAACCCAAAATCGGAACAAATTTTGTGCCGAAAAAACTCGGCTTATACTCAAGTATATACAGTAATTGTCAGGCCTGGAAGAAGCCATAGCTGAGAAATTTCTTTCTGCCCTTATCTCACTCCCTTGTCCAACTCCCTTTTTTAGAGTATTTGCAGCAGAAAGCAAACACACATTCCTTCCCTTCCCTTCCCTTCCCTTTCCTTTTCTTTCTTTCTTCTTTTTTGAGAGTCTCACTCTGTCACCTAGAGTGCAGTGGCATCATTACAGCTCACAGCAACCTCAACTCCTGAGTTTAAGCAATCCTCATACCTCAACCTCCCGAGTAGCTGGGACTACAGTAGCACACCACTCCACCAAACTGATATTTTTTCTGTTTTTTTTGTAGAGATGGTGTCTTGCTCTTACTCAAGCTAGTCTTGAACTCCTGAGCTCAAATGATCCTCCTGACTTGGCCTCCTAGAGTGCTGGCATCACAGGTGTAAGCCTGTGGAAATAGAATATGATGTTTTACCTTGATTTTATTTTTGGAACTCCCAGCCACTTTCTTTTCTTTTTTCTTTCTTTCTTTCTTTCATTTATTTATTTATTTATTTATTTATTTATTTATTTATTTTTATTGTGGAGAAGGGGCGGGGAAAGAAGGCGGGGGAAGAGGTGTGTGACAGGGTCGGGCCAGTGGCATGGTACCACGTTGGCTGTATTTAGGTAGAGGCAGTTTCAGGCTGGGCCTTGCTGAGTCGTTGCTACACAGAAGTAGCTCGATGGATCTACTTCTAGTCAGGCTCGGGAAGTTGCACTAGGCCTCAGGCACATGGCAGGGCCCAACACCACTTTCTTTTCTTAAGAGCAAGTAGGCTCATAGGCAAAGAATTAAGGCTAACTGGGTAATATTTACAACTGGATACTGTATATACTATAATTCTTAATCAGCTATCCTGTGGAAAAATGACATAACTATAAATAGTCCAAGGTAGAATTCTAAGTCCCTACTGGGCAAAAGTGGGAAGTGGTTAATGGAAAAAGTATACTTTTGACAGGCTCACTAGGATACATTGTAAGTTGAGAAGCATCTGTAAGCAAATGTATCGAAATGTTTGTCTTTTTCTAGTGGGGAATTGATAGACTTTCCCTGATTAACTTGAGAAATAGAGATTTTGGTATGTTATTTTGAAGATATAAGTCATACAGTCTGATTTTAAAAGGGAAGCAAAGAAAAAAGTGGCAGTAAAGAAGCATGAGAACTAGAAGACAAAAGAAATAAAAGCAAATGGCTGTTGTGATAATGCCTGTAAATGGAATAAGCTCCCCTGTTAAAAGACAAAGGTTTGCAGATGGTATCAGGAAAGTAGTACTATAGACAATGGTTCAGTATGAATAAAGTGACTCAGAAAGGTTGAAAGTGAAAGGAGGAAAGATGAAATAAAAGCAGGGTTGGTTCATACTTACCATGCTGACAAACTCAGCAAGCTCGCAGTGGGGCCAGGGCAGCGTGTGGACACATGGACACTTAGGCTGCTGAATATTTTATAAAACTAAACAGTTAGTAGCTACCACAGAACCCTCAAATGTACATAGAGAAATATGATAGCTATACACAACATTCTCTAGTATAATAATATAAAAAATAAATAACAGCTGAAGAATCAAAACAAATAGAGAACATTACATATTAAAACCTGTGGGATATGGTCATATGTGGGACTTAGGAGAAAATTTACATCTTTTACTTGCTCAAGCCCAGACAAAAATAAAACAGTATAAATTAATTAAGAACTGAACTCAAGTTTAGTGCCTTCCCATACCCCAGAAAAAGTTAAGGGAGGGACTAGTGAGGATGAACATGGTGACAAATTGAAAATAGGTAGGTTTATGAGTTAATTCTTAGAAAATGAAACGGAAATTAAATAAAATTAGAAAGTCAAAATTATTCAGGTCTAGAAGAAACTCAAAGAATTGACTTCTTTAAAAATACAGTGTTTTTTGGGTGATATTTCCACTGAGTGTATTAGTATATGATTGTTAAGTGTACTTAATATGTTAAGCATATAAAATTATATGGTTTTAAATTTTCTTGTTTTTCAGTCTATTGTACAAGTGGAAACATTAGGAGAGTTTGGGGTATTTTTTACTCTTTTTCTTGTTGGCTTAGAATTTTCTCCAGAGAAACTGAGAAAGGTAAGGACCCAATCAACCTGCTATTGCCTCTAAGCAACTTACTATCATATGGTTTCAGCTTATTCATTTTTAACATTTATTGGTTACTTGGTGATCAATTAAATATTTTTAGAATAGAATATGATGTTTTACCTTGATTTTATTTTTGGAATATAAATTCAAAAAGATAAAAAATGTTAGGTTTGATAAAGTTGAATTTCAGTGAATAATTGGAATTAGCTTTCATGTGGCTAATATCAGAAAAGGTTTGAGAATGTTTGAACTTTAATATATGGGTCCTTCCAAGAATGTGCAAAACTGTTAGAGGGTGAAATATAACAACTGAATAGTCAAGTGTTTTACCCTAGAAAAACTTCCTAAATTAGAAGTGAGTTAATTGGCAGCGCCCATAGCTCAGTGGGTACGGCACCAGCCACATACAGCCAGGCTGGGGGGTTTGAACCTGGCCTGGGCCAGCAAACAACAATGACAACTACAACAAAAGAACCCGTCAGACGTTGTGGCAGGTGCCTGTAGTCCCAGCTACTTGGGAGGCTGAGGCAAGATAATCGCTTGAGCTCGAGAGTTTGAGGTTGCTGTGAGGTGTGACACCACAGCACTCTACTGAGGGTGACATAGTAAGACTCTGTTTCAAAAAAAAAGAAATAAGTGAGTTAATTTAAAAAGGTACTTTGCTTTTTAATAGACATCTTACAAAAGATGAAAATGGCTGATTAAAAGCAGAGGTTGGGGGTGACACAGTGCACATGACTGGTTAACAGAAGCCCTGTGAGTTAGAATCAGGTACTGTTTTGCCTTCAGTACTAACTGGAATACTAGTATCAGGTTAGCAGAGATTCCTAGATGACCATCAGGGTGATAAAATAGGCTTGGACCAGGTTGGTGCCAGGCACAGCCATGTACCCTTTCTGGACAGCCATCCAGTGGTTTGACTTGACCCTTGGTGGAGCATGCAGAAATTAACCCTGCCTGCAGGGTCTCGTAGAACATCTTGTTTGAACACCTATCGGCTTTGTTCACATTTAGAAGATGAGAACCTTCTATGTCTCTATTCAAAAAAGAATCAAATATAAGTTTAAAAAAATTGCCTACAAATACTTTGAGCTCTTCATTTTCAAGACATATTAGAAGCAATCTTGAGTAGCCAGTGGTCAGCTGATCTGTGACGTAACTACTTTGTGGGACATTAAGTAGCTATTAAAATATTACATGAATATGTAATAACATATTTGTTATAATTCTAAATTTGAAAAAAGATGAGCATAGCGTAATTTGACCATAGCAGTCTAAAAGAAACATAAATATGTGGGGAAAACACAGCAAGTAAATATATTGTGGTTGAATTCTTCATATTTTCTAATTTCTAATTTTTTCTGTAGTAATCAGTACTTTGTTATAATAAGGAAAAATATATATTTTTTTGTTTGTTAGAGACAGAGTCTCACTTTGTCAGTCTTGGTAGAGCACTATGGCATCACAGTTCACAGCAACTTCAAACTCTTGAGCTCAAGTGATTCTCTTGTCTCAGCCTTCTGAGTAGCTGGGCCTTCAGGAGCCCGCCACCACACCCCGCTATTTTTTTTAGAGACAGAGGTCTTGCTTTGGCTCAGTCTGGTCTTGAACTTGTGAGCCCAGCCATCTTCTTCTCTCAGGGTGTTAGGATTACAGAGGTGAGCTACTGTGCCCAACCTAAAAAATAAACTTTTAAAGTCTTGACTTAAAAGTTTACTTTTAAGACTAACTGCTCTGATTTCACCAAAATCAGTTTTTACATTCTTGGCTCATCTATTATTTAGGATTTTTTGTTTTCTTTAACCATCTCCTTTTTCCATTAAAGCGCCCATTTGTCCTTCTATTGTTCACTCTCCCTTGGAACACCTCTCACTTAGGTGTCTTCGTAAGGCATTCTGAATTGCTTTCATGTTTTTTCCATGTACTTGCACATCTTTTGTTTGTTTGTTTGTTTCTGGTGTTAAAAGTGCCTGTGTATTAATTTCTGAATGTAAAGATTAAAGAACGTTGGCCAGTTACCTGGGAGATGAGGAAAAGGGCCCCGTCCTTCCTGTGAATTCAAGATATGTGTTGTTGAGGAGGGAACAGGCTTAGGCTGGTAGGCATGTTGTGGCACAGTGGGCTCCTTGGGCTTCTGTGAGTTAATCTAGGGAAGTTTAAAGCCGGGGCAGAGAGCAGATGGCGGGGAGGCTGCTTCTGTGGGCAGCAGGAGCTGCAGCAAGGTGCTTTACCACTTGGACATCACTTTCCTGCTCTGTACAGTGAGGAATTTGGACAAGCAAAGTTTCTTCTGGCCCTAAATTTAAGTAATTTATATTTTTTTCCTCTATAGAATTCATAGTTAAATAGTATAATGTTATATAACATAGTGTTTCTGTAATAACTTTAAACAACATAAAGCAGTCCAGCTTTGTCAGTGTTGGTTTTACTTATGCAATGCTTTGGAAGGTTGCACATCCAGTTACTTAAGTTTGTACTTTTTGGTGTCAGACTTAGGGAGGCTTGGAAAGAAGTGTGTGTTCTGCCTTAGGCAGCAGTGTAGTCTGGAAGGTGGAACAGACACTGTCCTGTGAAGGAGGACCTTCCTGTCACCCGTTCTTGAGTCTGCTCCTGCCACCTAGCTGTAGCCCTTAAAATGTAGCTCGTGCTTAGATTCACCAAGGGCACATATTACTGCTTTTTTAGTCCAAGGACTTGGATTGCAGAAGATTTATATGTACCTAACAGGTGACATAATTAAGTAGTCTATTTATTACTCAGGTGTAAATAACTGGCAGAGCTTTAACACAGCCTGAAACAACCAGGGTCATTGTTCTGAATTGATGGAATTCCAACCATGGCAGTCAAATTATTTCACTAGGTTTTTCAATATATTAGTAATTGCTGGAAACCCCCTCTTGGACTGCAGTGGAATCTCCTGAAGGTCTTGATGGCACCTGCTTGGAACACAGGACTCAAATGCTGACCTCACATTGCTGGACAGCGAGGAAAGCTGAAGCCCCGTCCGGCTTCTGGTCCTACCTGTGTCTCGGTCTCAGTGTGGGAGTTGGCACACACCACCTTGCCAGCATCCTTCTAGCTCACCATGACTCTTCTCGAATCTCTCTGAAGAGTCTGTTCATTTCTGCCTCTCTCTAAATAGATTATGAAGTCACTGAGGGCACAGTTAAGTTTTCTCATCCTTCGTATCTTACTTGTTCTTCCAACAAATACTTGTTGAGAACCTGTTGTCTTACAGACCCTCCAGAAACTATATGACATAAAGGGTGACACAGATATGCCCCTACCCCATGGATGACATTTTGGGATTTAGGTGTTTTAGGAAGGGAAAAAGAAAACAACCTGAGAAGCACTATTTAAGGTCAGGATCCCAGTGCAGAGGACAGAGGGCCATAGACGAGTGTGCACCGTGCCTGCTTCCTGCATGTCATGTGTGCAGAGTGACCTGGGCGTCTTACTAGACACAGACCCTGGCCTGGTGGTTCTGTACTGCCTTTACAGAGCCCACAAGTCTTACACTGAGCAGGAACTCTTGCCAGTTCTTTTTTTTTTTTTTTTAATGCATGTATTTATTTTTTATTTACTTACAATAATTGTGTGTCTGTATGGGGGGTACATGTGATATTTTATTATTATTATTTTTTAACTTTTCCTATTTTTTTTTTTTTTTTAATTAAATCATAGCTGTGTACATTAATGCGATCATGGGGCACCATACACTGGTTTTATAGACCGTTTGACACATTTTCATCATACTGGTTAACATAGCCTTCCTGGCATTTTCTTAGTTATTGTGTTAAGACATTTATATTC